>PVJO010033663.1:0-11830 GCA_004026905.1 Hystrix cristata
TTGGGAATTAAAAGTTAGGACACATTCCCTTGGCTTGGTGTCCTTGCAGGTAATGGCAAGACCTGCTGAAGAGGAGGCAGAAAAACTGACCGTCACCTCTAACTAGCTGTGCAAATCTAGGCAAAGCTCTCGAACATCCTGGGGCTGTTTACTCATCTGCAAAATGGACACAAAAAACACCTGCTCTGCGATCTTCACGGATGGTGGTCAGAGTCATATGAGAAAATGCATGCAGTGGAGCGCTGCAGAACTGCACAGTGTCAGCAAACACAAGGCTAGGAAGTTGATGCGTCCTGGGCGGGCTGTCAGGAAGGCACAGCCAACACCCCTCAGTTCCTTGGCTGTGTCCTGCTTCTCCTGCAAAAACAGGTTTTCTCAGGCTGCACATGGTCATCACATGTCTGGTCCATAGCAGTAGGGTGCTGGGAAGGCCCGTGTGCACAGGGTGGGGACCAGGCTTCTTCCCCTGGGTCCAGAGTGGCCATTCTGGGAGGCGACCCTAACTCAGAGGCAGCAGCTGCTGCTTATCTGTAGTTAGTCAACAGTCCAGACAGATGAGGTGTCCATGGTGACCTTCCTGCCTCAGTGAGTGTGGGAACCCGGGGCTTCCCAGAGCGAGGGAGTGGGAACATAAACAACATGGCTCCTGCTGAAGCTTGGGCATCTCTTCCTCCCTCGGCACAGCCCTAAGCAGGAGGAAGCAGGAGGGAGATCACCCAGGCATTGCTGCCCAGGCCGCAGACAGAACAGAGCTTGGCTCTGGAGTGCCAGAGTTGTTCTTGCCTCCCAGCACACTTCTGACTCCCCCAAGGGTGGCTGCTTCCTGCCAAAAGTCCCAACACCAGCACCCTTCGCTGTCAAAGGGCCAGGGTCAAAATGTATCATCGTGGTGGAAACTCCTCCCTCTCTCCTCCCCTCCAAGTGTTGTGGCTATAATCCCAGACTGCCCCAGTGGCCAGAATCCACTGGACAGCAAGGCTTCCCCACCTCTTTCTAGCAAAGGGCAGCAGACTAAACAAGAAGAGATATGGGAGAAACACCTAGATGTCAGGCACCTTACATTTGTCTGCAGGAGGCCTGGAAAAAGATGCTCAGAGTGCCGCGAGTACCTGCATCTGTAGGTGCAGATGGGGGCTCACAGACTCAGGAAGAGGATCCTTTGAAGGACAAACGTTGAGGTTAAGCCCAGAAGCATGAGCATTATTCAGATGGAGAGGTGGGGAATTTGGAGAAGACAGAAAAGACGGGAGAGAAGGGGAACATTATCTGTTAAAGTGTTGAGGGGAGACAGAGCATTTGCGGAACCAGAAATGAATAATATAGCTGCTTGTGGTGCACAGCTCGGCCTCACCCTGTCCCCTGAGCTCTGCTTTGTCCCTAAACACTTTTGACTACTCACCCACCATAAAACCTGTCATGTTACTCTTCCTCTGGGGCTCTGTTTTTTTCCTTCCATGATTGCAACCTCAATGGACAATGTCTTACAGCCATGTGGAGCCCGGACTCTTGGATTCTTAACTGACTTCGACAGCTTCACTGTGCAGCCCTCAGCCAGCGACAGCTCCTCTAACCTGCGGTTTCTCATCAGTTAGGTGGGTCAATAATTGTGCGCACAGGGACATTTAATGACTGTTTACCGTTCATTAAATGCCAGAGCCCAATGCTAAGTGCTTTTGGATGTTTACCACCGCTAATTCTACAAGGATTTTCTACCCTTCTCTCGGGAGTCTTGGGAAGTCTAGGTGTGACATTCATCGTAGACGTGCTGTGTAACCATTCAGGGTTCATGCAGAAAATGAAAGAGTACTGCCACAGTCTTTCCCAAATGTGTGTTTAATGAATAAATTCGAGGGTTAAATGTCACGACAGTCGTGGGATATACATAATAAAACCAGTCTCAAAATCTTTCGCCCATCTCCTAAACAATGAAGTAAAAAGCAGTAACGAGAATGAAAAAACACTATCATCGCCACACCAAGCTAACTGCATAGTGCCAAATCAAGGAAATGGAAATCCACAGAGGCGACTCTGAACCTACAAAGATTCAGTACGATGACTTCCAATGTCATGCAGAAAACAAGGGAAAGCTCAGAATCGGCTCAGGAAGAAACACTGTGTTCACCTCCAACTCCTCACCTACCCAGCGTAAGAAGCTGTGGCAGAGGTCAGGGCTGGGGCCGAACCGGAGGGCTCCACGCCTCTCGACACTCTCCTTAGGACGTGTCTGTCCACTTTCCATCACTGTATCACAATCGTTCCCCTCCGAACTCTAATTCTGGGAAATTATTCATACATGATATATGTACTATCACAACAACGACATGCTGGGGAAGTGTCAATTTCTGAAACCAACTGTCCCTATAACAAACTAATATGCACATGCGAGTCTGTGGGCACGCACGTGTGTTGATGCGTGTGTGTGTGTGTGTGTGTGTGTGTGTGTGTGGTGTGTGAGAGTCCTGTCCTACACTCACACTCACTACTTACAATAAATATCACTGGTTGGCTCCCCCTGAAATCAGCCAAGTGTGGGAGGAGAGCTGACGCCAACAACAAATGGGGACAGCTGTGGTTTGATGTGCACAGATCGGATGAGACGAATGAACAGGAAAGTCAGTGAGCTGAAAATGACCCAAGTACAGGCACCTTTTAGGGATTACGCTCCCTGTAAATGATGGCGATGAACCTTTGTTTAAACTCTTTTAAAGTATCTTGAGCTTTAACGCCCACCTCCTCTCACAATGTTAGGCAGTATAACCTGGAAGTGAAGCGCATGTGCTGGTTCCGAAGAGTCCAGGTTCTATCAGAATCCGTCGTTCAGCAGCTGAGCAATGTTGGGCAAAGCCTCCCTCTCCTCCGCCTCGCGCAGTTCTGACGAAGGGAAGTAAAATGTGGCAACTGTCTTGCATTCGATATTTGGCAAGTGACTACTTGCTGATATTTTATGGGTGACGAAACAGATGCCCGGATGAGTTAAGCCCCTGCGGGTCCCTTAGCTGGCCACTGATAGTGCCAGAGAAACAAGCAGGCATCTATCCGGCCCTGGGCTCTTTTATCCGTGCGGAGCACCCATCCCACACTGAAGTAAATTGCCAGCGATTTTTTTCCTTGCATCTTCCCTTTAATGTGCATTTAATTCTCACATTCGCAAATTCAGAACTCCAATGAAAAGGCTTATCTAGGATCTGCTGGAAAAACAGATCTGGGGTGACCCTAGGAGACCTGAAGAGCGATGTGTGAGAGAAAAATCATGCTCTGTCACACCCGCTCCACTTGTGGGTTATTTACACTGGGGATTGATGACAGTCATACTCCCGTGTTGGCAAGCTCTGCCACTTCTCTCCACCGTTAGTGGGTGTGGGCTCAGGCTGGGTAAACTCAGGGAGGTAACGCAAAGCCAGGAGGGTAAATCTGCCCTGACATCACTCAGTCTGTGCCAGCCTCCCCCTCTCTTTTTATTTCCTCCTCTCCAGCTTTGGAAAACCTGAGGTAAATGCATTTTCAGTGAGCTCTACTACAGCCCATACCCTTTTCTTTTTCTGGTACTGGAAATTGAATCCAGGATCTTCCCACTGAACTACATCCTCGGGGCTTTTCTTAACTTTTTGCTTTGAGAATGGGTCTTGCTAATTTGCCAAATTTCCCAGGCTGTGCTGTACTTTGAGATCCTCCTGCCTCAGCTTCCCAGAGTGCTGGGATTACAGGCACACACCACCACATCTGGCTACAGTTCCCACTTCTAAAAAATTAAAAATTAAATAAGACAAAATGGTAAAAAAAATTTTAAATAAAAAACAGTAGGGGTTGGGGATTTAGCTCAAGTGGTAGAGCTCTTGCCTAGCAAGTGCAAGAACCTGAGTTTGATCCCCGGCAGCCAAAAAATAAATAAATAAAATAAAAAAACAACATAAAGACAGGTAAACACTAGGAGTCAGGAAGCCAGAGACTACACTTGATCTTAGCCAAAAGGCCGAGAAGCAATAGGAAGCCAGAAACTTTAAGCCAGGTGTGACACTGGTTAACTCTGGGTCCTCCGGCAAGCTAGATCAGTCTTCTGGGCTTAGGTCCTTATCTGTAAAATGAAAAAAATAACTGGAGTATTTATGGAGTGTCTATTTTGCTAAGGGGCCTTCAATCATGTCAGTTTATTTCCTAGATAAGAACATTTACCTGCATTACGGAAATGAGAACACAGTGGAGCACGGACGCTGCTGCCCAAGGCCACACAGGTGGCAAAGAGGAACCTGACTTGGAATTTGAATAGAGGGCCATCTGATTCTAAATTTTATGTTTGTATTAGTAATCCAATTCAATACGACATACAATAGTGCCCGTTCCTATCCTAACATTACACTACTGTATAAGCACACTTGACTGAGAGTTGGCTTAATTTGTTACGTGAGTCATCCCGTGGGGCCTCTGCACAGGCAGAGGCCCGAGGGCTTTACCACATCCCTTAATCAACCATCACGTCAGCTGTACACCCTGCTATTAGAAGAAGTAATTTTACTGCCATCAATTGAAATCTAATAGTTGGCTTCATCTTAAATGCTCCTTCCAATAAGAAAAATTTTTTCCTTGGAAGCCCTTCCCATATTCTTACTAGGAAGTGCAATGTTTATATAATAGACTTTACCTTCATTTAAGATCATCCACTGACAAACCAAACCTATTTCACATGCGTCAGATCAGATCACAGGACATGGAGTTATCACCTACTCACCATTGTCAGAGGGATTTGTGCTTCTCCCTCTTATTCTCAGGTGCCTCTGAAGCTGGACTCACAGAAGAGTTTAAGCCATTTTGGTGGTAACGTGATTACGTCATGGCTGGAAGAGGAAAGTACTTTGCCATGCACT
Organism: Hystrix cristata; assembly: GCA_004026905.1. NCBI lineage: Eukaryota > Metazoa > Chordata > Mammalia > Rodentia > Hystricidae > Hystrix > Hystrix cristata. The sequence continues at coordinate 4,860 of PVJO010033663.1, forward strand.
CTACTCCATAGAGAACAAAGAATATTTCATATTACCTATCCCTTCATGTTGTAGTTAATACTCTCTAAAGGTAAAGACAGGCTAGGTATGGTGGTACATGCCTGTAATTCCAGCACTTGGGAGGCTGAGGCAGGAGGATCACTGTTAGTTTGAGGCCAGCCTAGACTACATAGTGAGTTCAAGGCCAGCCCGAACTACAAAGAGAAACCTTGCCTCAAAAAATAAATATCCATTCATTGGTTGATGGACGTTTGGGCTGTTTCCAAGATTTAGCTATTACGAACTGTGATACTGTAAACATGGGTGTGCATACATCACCGTAGTGTGATGCTTTTAATTCTTTTGGGAAGAAGGGGGATAGCTGGGTCAAATAGCATCTCTAGTCCTAGAGTTTTTTGAGGACTCTCCACACTGATTTCCATAGTGGTTGCACCAGTCTGCATTCCCACTAACAGTGAAGAAGGGTTCCTCCAGCATTTGTTATTGGCTGATTTCTTGATAATAGCCATTTTTTTCTAGACCTAGATGGAATCTCAGGGTTGTTTTAATTTGCATCTCTTGAATGACCAGTGATGTTGAACATTTTTTCATATGTTTATTTGCTGTTTCTACTTCTTCATCTAAAGAAGATGTAGTTCTTTTATACAATAGAGTACTACTCTGCCATAAAGAACGATACACTTGAGATATTTCTAGGTTAATGAGTGCATCTTGAGACTGTACTCTTAAGTGAAATAAATCAGATGCACATGTACATGTTTACATACCACATTGTTTCTCTGGTGTGAGAAACTGAAAGAGTAAATAAGGACTAAAATGTATTATATTGGGAAAGAGAAGAAATTGTTCAAATGGGAAGGTGAACAAGGGAGGGAGAAGGGAAAGGAAGGGAGGGACAAGAAAAAAAGAATAAGGAAAAAATGGAAACAAACTTTTGTAAATAAGAAGGGGAGAAGGGGTTGAAGCGAGGAGGGGAAAGGGAAAAAAAGAAGCAGCAAGATATATCATGCATGGTACAAATACCCTGTATGAATGTTATCATTATGTGTACCTAAAATGTACCATTAAAATAAAAAATTAAAAAATAAGTAAAAGTAAAGACGATATTTGTTTTTACATCTTTAGGCTCACCCAATGCCTAGCACATAGAAGGTGCTTGAAAAACAAACAGCATAAAACAAACCAGTAGGAAAGATAATTAGGACAACCTAGACCATCACTGGATTAAATGTCAGTAGTAATTTAAATCTGCCTTAATCATGGGCTATCATCTCCTTGAGACCAGAGACTATATTTTACTGGTCTTGTGTTCCCTAGGATTTAGCCTCAGGTAATGGGGGCTCAAATTTTTCCTGGAATTGAATCACCTTATAGTAAAAACATCCTGGATATTATAAAAGGTTAAAAAAAAGCTAAACGATTTGCAGATGATAATGGCATAAGAGATTAGGCTGTGGCAAAGCTGGCTGGGGAAGTAGAAGGGACCTGCTAATTACAAGATCCCAGAACACATGCACAGAGTCGTTCCCAAAGTCCTGCGAGTGGACTTCTCCAGCAGGTTTTCAATAGGACGGCCTATCCCTGAGGTGGGGGATCCCAGCACCATCTCCCAGGACCCGTGTGGACACAGATGCCGAGAAGAGCCTATTATCGTGACTTTGCTCACCATGCTTCCACCAGGGTGTACATTTTAGGGGTGGGGGGTGCTGGGGATCGAACTCGGGGCCTTGCATTTGCTAGGCAACTGCTCTACCACTGAGCTAAATTCCCAGCTCCTCAAGGGTGTCCTTTTATCTCACTTTTTCCTCGGCCCAAGCGTGCTCTGCAGAGCCAGTTTCTCCCTCACTCTTCACTTTTGCTTTTTCAGATAAACTTTGCCGCCGCTCTTTGCTCATTTCATTCGATTCCTTATTCGAGATGAGGAGAGCCTGGACTCCAACTCCAGAAGGAGAGGTGGGCAACCCAGGACCTGATAGCAATGATACAAGAGTGCTAGCGATGTTCACGTGATCAGACTTCACAGCGGCAGAGGGCAGCGATGCTCTTGAGAAGGAATGATGCTACCGATGGTAAAACCAAACCGAAGTTGCCCAGGGCGAGGTTGCAGTGTCCTCTCTCTGTTACTACCATGAAGAGCAAAAGTAGAATCAACTGATAGTGGTGCTTTAAGGAAACTGATTCCCCAATAAGCCACTCAGCTCTGTCCCTCTCTTTCTCCAATGGGGAAACTATCACAGCTCTCCCAGATCGGTTTTATTTTTTTTCCCATGTTCTCATGTCGATTCGCTTCCTGGACACGTGAGACCTGGGCGGGATTCTGGCATCTTCCCCTCCTGGACCCACGACTACATCCCTCTTCGTCTCTAACAAGGACTTCTCTTTGAGGGGGCTGAGTTCACTGTGCCAGAACTCTGCTCCCACCTCATCCTCCCGACTGCCGAGTCAGGGATCCTGACTTGATGTGTTGTCCTAGACCGTGAAACCGCAGCTGTAAACCTTTTCTATTAGAAGAGAAACAGACGTTTTACTGTTTAGTGGGACACCCCCTGAGGTTAAGAGGGCATCCTGTTATGTAAGAAGCCTGGGAGTGGGAGAAGAGAGGATTTACTGATGCTTCATAGATTTCTGCTCGGGGGTCAACTTGACTCAACGTTGGCACAAATAGGAACAAATTAATGGCTTTGGTGAAGAGTGAGTAAAGCTGGTTTGAAGTCGAGAGGGAGCAGTGTCCTACATAAATGAATGAGACAGACAGGAAATATTCTTAAATGGAGCAAGAATGTGGGAAACATTTGGATGAGATGACTAAAACAAAATCAAAAAATGCAAAGAGCCCTAAAGTCCATGTGGAAGGTTTGGGGAGATAATAACTACCAACATTATCCACTTAGCCCTCTTAGCTCTTCAACCGATCACTTTATTCAGTCTTCACAAATCTAGGAGGTAGAGATGAGTATAGTCCTATTTTACAGATCAGAAAATGGAGGCATGAAACTTTAGAGTAACCTGCTGAAGGCCACATAGCAACTAATAGTAAAAAGAGTTGGAATTTGAAGTAAGATGATTCTACAGCAACACTTACTTGTATTACTGCTTAGCCATCTGCCTTAGTCTGACACCAGAAGTCCCAAAGAGCTATGTGAGGGGGAAAAAGTCCTGTCACATCCCTTCTATTGTCAACATGTACATTATTTACTTTGTGAAATGATGCGACACAATCTTTAATCCCATATTTTTATGCGACTCTTCCTATAAAACGTGTATCTGCACACTGCATGTGTGTACATGGTGTGGTATTTCTATACTCAAATACAGTTTACCAGTGATCTTTAAGATCACAAGATCGGGTCAATTCGCAGCTTGAATTTCTTAGCATGATTTCCATGAGTTATCCCGAAGAGGACTTAGCAGTCTTTGCATTTTACAGATGGCAAAGTGGTTTAGAGGAGGTCGGTGGCTGGAGCAAGTTCACAGACCAAGTTTAGCAACATTTGGCTTAAATTGGGATCAATAACCTCTGTCTGTCCCGCCTCATCCTGAGAGGATCTGTCTATCCCAGGGCCTGGGCTGCATTCCAAATTGGGTCATCTGTTGTGTGCTGCCTGTCTGAAATTCCCCTTGTGGTTTTGCTCACATCTGGTGTTTTTCACTTCTCTTTCTAAACACGTGCTTTGATCCTATTGCTGCTACAGCAGAAAGATGTCCATGGCTCCAAGGAGCATAGCTAATTTAGTGAGAGGTGAAAGACACTCCTCTCAATGGGACCTCTAAAAATAAACAGTGTCACAGTTTCACTATGCCATGCTTGAAGCATTTCCCGGAAATCCCCAACCTTAGTAATTTCTACACAGTCTCTCAACAGCCCCCAGACCTCTAATGTGCCTAGACTCCCAACCACCAGCTCTTCTCCAATGCCCACCAGGGCTGAGGTCTACTCTTGTTCTTTTTGCTGATTCTCAGAGCAGATTACAAGCGTGACAAATGCCTTATATGAGAGTTCTGAGGTCATATTTCTCCATCAGTCCACACACACTGAGCTGAGCGCTCGCTATGTATATTTACTTCCATAAAACCCTTCTACAGTGAGTTTTCCTGTTTTGCTTATTTTAGCAAACTTTGCTCTTCGTTCCACCCCTTACTTTATCATAGTATGTCTGTTTCTTAATTATAAGTGTTGTTTCATTACACTGAATATTTAAGGAAATAAAGAATAAGAAAAAAAATTCCACAATTCTAGCACTCTACCATATCCATTATTAATTTTGGGGGGTTTTTTCTTAGCAGTTTTATTTCCCCTGTATGTGTATATTTTTTTGTTTTATTTATTTATATTTACATAACTGGAATCATAATTCACATGCAATTTTTGTATCCTTCTCATTATTTAGTGTTATAAGTGTTTCCCATTGCTATGGATTGGATATGGTCTCAGTATCTCCCAAACTTTCATGTATTGACATTTAATCTTCATTATGAGGTATTAAGAGGGTGGAAACCTAATCCAGTCACAGCGTTTAAAGGTGGGGCCTTCAGGAGGATTAGATAAAGTCATTAGGGTGGAGGCCCATTATCAAATGCTGGTGGCTTTAGAAGAAAAGGAAGAGAACAAACTGACACAAACACACACGCACTCCCCGTCTCTTGCCATGTATGTCCCGCGCCACCTCAGGACTCTGACAGCAAGAAGACCATTACCAGATGCGGCCCCTTGACCTTGCACCTCCAGAACCAAATGCCAAAACAAACTTTGCTTTATAATTTGAGACCATTTCCTTATAACTTCAAAAGTTTGTCTTTTTAAATTATAACTTTAAAAATGAATTAACATGCCCATGTTGCTATACAATCTTGCAGAGATAAAATTAGGAATAAAAGCGGACACGTAGATTTTGATAGAGTGAGTGGGTAAAGGGTATCAGCGGCCTCCCGTCGAGCTTAATATGAAGTCATAAATAGTTAAATACAACATTTCAAGACAACTAACTTTCCCTATTAAATCTGAGGCAAGGCTACATGTTTTGGTACCGTCTACCTAAACATCTCCAGAAAAGAACAGTTTATCACAGATAGGGCCAGAAGGAGGGAAGTTGGCAAACATTCCTCCCTGGGAAAGAACATCTTCCCATGGGCTGTGGAAAATGATAGTAAGTAAGCTACGTTGCTCACTCCAATTCCCAGAGGTTTCCGAAGAAGAGAGGGAGAACCAGGACTTTCTTCCTATTAGAATTGTTTGGCTTCCTAGCTACATTTCCTACTTTATCTTGGTCCCTCTTTCCTTTTCAGTCGCCCCATCAGATCCGCACCTCCAACTAAGAAATGTTTCCCAAATGAGTTAAATTGTCCTCATTTAGCCACTTTTCCTCCAATCTAACTTTAGGCCACTCTTGCTGTTCTTTACTGACCCTCCCAAACCCAGGACATCCCTCTGGCTCCTTCCTGCCATCTCAACTCTCTCTTCACACACAAGGAAACCACTGCTGAGTAACAGCCACAAGTCCTGTGTCGCGGCAGCTGTGAAGTTTGGTGATGCGCAGAAGATCACAAGCTCTGCGTCCTGCTTGCTTCTCTGGAGCCGCTCTGCCTCCTCTGGGAAACCAGCGGACCTATTATATGTCAGGTACTGTAGTCCAGGGCAGTGCTGCAAGACTGGAATGGCTATTCTGAAATTATAGGTGAGGAAGCAGGATCAGGGGTTGTTTATATAACAATACATAACACTGTAGATATGGAAGAGAAATGGAAAAAAGTCATAGGTACAAGAAAAGCACTAACCAAAATTACAGATGATCCTCATTCCCACTCTTACCTTTTTACTTTTCCTTTGTTTTTTGGCGGTACTGGGAATTGAGCAGAAGGCCTTCACACTGAGCTATATTCCCAGTCATTTTAATTTTTTTTTTTTAATTTTGAGACAGGGTCTCACTAAGTCTCTAAATTGGCGGGGCTAGGATCAAGCATACCCATCTTCTGGTCTAAACCTTCTAGAGTGCTGGGATTATAGCTGTGCAGTACTTTTTTTTTTTTTTGACACAGGGTCCAGGCTGGCCTTGAACTTGCAGTGATCCTCCTGCCTCAGCCTCCTGAATGCTAGGATTACAGGCATGCACCACCACGCCCGGTCTAACTAGACTAATTATATCCACAATGGCCCTATTTCTAAATGAGGTCACGTTATGATATACTGGGTGTTAGGACTTCTACATATGCAATTTTAGGAGAAAACCCATAAATAACTCTTCACACCATATTACTTTTCTAACTTACCATTCCCCGAACCGGTAGTTTTTATTGGAGACACAAATTAGAATGTACACCCGAGGACAGAAAGAAGGCTTGAGTAGAGAGCAGACCATGGGGAGCAACCCAAAATCTAGGGAGGGAAAGAGCACATGGAAAGGGGCCGAAGAGCTGCCAGAAACCTGTCTGAGAGGAAGCTGTGGGACTGCCCGGGCTTCACCTTGAGCCCAGGTTCCCACCCCATACTGTTGTCCGGCCTGGAATGGGTCCTGGAAGGAAGCCACAAGAGAAACCACAGAGACAGGAAGAAAGAAGTACTATCGAAGTTTGGAAGGTGAATATATTAGATTTATTAACTAGAAACTGATATAACTGATAATGATGTCCTACATAGAGTCAGACAAATGTGTCTTCAAGTCCCACCTCCGACGCTCATTTTTAACGAAGATTTTATTTTTTAGAAAAGTTTTAAATTCACATCAAAATTGAGCAGAAGGTACAGAGATTTCCCACACACCCACTGCTGTGCATGGTCGGCATCGCCTCCCCTACATCAGTACATTTGTTAAAACTGATGAACATACCATGACACTCTGTAATCATCTGAAGGTCACGGTTTACATTAGGGTTCGCTCTTGGCCTTGTACATCACATGGGCTTAGACAAGTGTACTGTGATTTGTATCTACCACTATAGTATCATACAGAGTAGCTTCACCCCCTAAAAATCTTTTG
>PVJO010033664.1:0-11886 GCA_004026905.1 Hystrix cristata
TTACGTTTGGGCACTGCAGGCCCCGCCTCTAGGTCCCTGTGAGAGAATTATTGCATTTTCCAGTATGCATCACCATTGGTATAAGAAAGCTGTTCGTGTCTGAAAAACATCATTCTATAAAGTACCTATTTGCAAAGGCTAATGAGGGTTTATCTTATGAAAGTAAGAGCCTAGGGTTCTAATTTTGGTTCTCAAATTATAAGTGTATGAACTCAGGCAAAGCATTTATCTTCTTAGGGCTTCAGCCATAAAATGATAGAGTTGGATGAGGTGATTTCCAAGTTCCTTTCACATTCTAAAATGTCCATTGGAGATTTCCTTGGGCACTGTGACTAGATGTCAGTGGAATATCAAGGACAGTGGTGGTGAAACTACGGCACGTGTGACACAGCAGGCTGTTTGTATCATTGAAAGCTCTAAAATGTTCTCCATTACTGGTCTAGGATATTTGTGCTTGAAAGTTTTGGTCTGTGTTCAGGTAACTGAGGTGAAATATACAAAATATTTACTGTTTGTGTGGTTTATTCTGTTGGACACTTAAGTACATTTGCAGCTTAATGTGTTATCTTGAAGCTCTTTGGCAATTTCCTGTAGAGATTTGTTCTGTGATTTTTGGTATTTAGTATACAGTAAGTACTCCAAGTCCTCCTGTCCCCGATAGGGCTTTCCAGTGCCACTAACTTTTTCAGATGAACTAACTAAGTCCTGCTCTCTATTTTGAGTTACATTGTATGAATTCAAAGAAAACATTGGTTAATGGGGTCAGATTTGCAAATAACTTAGTTTTTTTTGAAAGGTTTCTTTTTTTTGTTGTTGTTGTGGATAAAAGCTTAGGGATGGAAATATATTTAGCTGTCAAAAGGAAAAGAATCAACTTAGGTCTCATTCCACATCTTAATTACGGTACTCACTGACCATACAATGCAAGATTGGTCAGATTTCACTGACTGGTTGCATTTATTCTTCTAATTGGAAAAAATTAGGAGTATTAATCATTGTGACACAAGGCAAAATGTCATCATGGCATGGCATTCTTATCTTCCACCTGAGAAATGGCTTCTGAGGGCAGAATCAGACTCTCCTTTCCCTGTTGTCCTTTGCCGTTTCCTTCTGACTCTGGTTCTCTAGATCACACAAAGACCTGCAAAGAAAAAGGAGGGGGTTGTGGAAACAAAAAAAATTCCTTAGTTTTATTCCACAGAAATAGCTGTGAAAAAGAAAATGAGGTGAAGATAGAAGACCTCCTAGGCTAAGAAAATGTAGTTATTGTACAAAACCATTTAAAATTACCTGCATGCAAGTAATTGATGGAGGTAAAATCTTTTTAGACATGGGGACATCAAACTGACTGAACTCAGAATTTTCATTTTTTTCTCCTCCTAGATTAACTCAGAAGGAAAATGTTTTAAGCCATCTACTAAGATTTTCTATAAGAATAGTATATTTTTTTAAACTAGCAGTAATTATGGTTGTAACACATGAATTATTTTGGTATTGAGTTTTGTGATTTCTTAGTGTTTTGGCATACTTAAAATTTATTTGGACACTTGCATGTTTTAAGCAGGATTAAAAGAAAAGGTAACTGATAAAAGGTAGTCTGTCTCATGCTTGACTTTTGAAATACTTGTTTTTTTCCCTAGGCATTAGCATTAACTGCTTTCTAAATTTAGAAAGAAAAACTAGTATGAGGGGTTGGGGATTTAGCTCAGTGGTACAGTGCTTGCCTACCAAGTGCAAAGCCCCCGCGTTCAATCCCCAACACCACCCCATCCCCGCCCCAAGTATGTGTACAAAAATGTTTTGGGATCTGCTCTTTTTCTTTATCATCTGTTTCTGATAACCATGGCTGAATGATTTTGTGTAATTTACTTCTTTTATCTGCCCCTGAAATTTTGTTGCCCTGCAAAATGATGTTCTATGTTTTTGTATATTTTTAATATTTGCAAGAAGAGCTACTCTGACATATTTGATGGACATTAGGTTCAGATGCTGCCCTTTCTCTGTGGCTGTCTCACTAACCACAATGGGAAGATTCTTGCATTTACGTTTTTACCACAGTATTTATGTTAATTTGATTTCGAATTATTCATGCCACCTTGTTTTGTGATCATGTGAGCTATTATGGGCAATACCTTGATTTTATAAGATTAGTAAACATATACTGAACTCTAACTTGCTGTGTATCAGGCAGCGGGCTGAGGTTGTGCATGCATCATTCAGTGCTCAGGTCAGCTGCAAGATGTTGGTACTGTTCTTATCCCCATTTTCTAAATGAGAGACTGAGGAACAGAAATGTTACAGTACCTGTCAAGATCACAAGTATAATGAGCTGTGGAGCTGTGATTTACCATCACATTTAAAGCCCAACACCTTGACCACTGTATTAATAGCATTTCCCCAGTAGTGTTTTCGTTGCTCATTTGTTTTGTTTTGGGTTGGTGCTCATAAAGCTAAGCGATTGACAGAATTTATAGGATGTATTGCCAGCATGTGTTACCTCAGTTTAGACCAGGCACCTCCACTGGATGCAGTAGTATAAAGAGAGTACTGACGCTAGTTAGAAAGTGGATGATTTGAAACCAGTATACTGGGTCGGGCCTTTGACCATCTGTTCCCTATGGAGAGCCCGAGTGATGTCCCAGACCCTCACTGTAGCAGGGCACATCAGAAGGGGCTGTGGGCTGGGACCAGGTGGAGCAGAGTTTCCAGGAAGCTGGGACTTCAGCCACCTGCCTTCAGCGTGCAGCTGAGGTCCTTGCTGTCTTGCAGTAGTACCTTGCTGTCTTGCGATAGTGGTTGTCAGGTGATCTATGAAACACTGGATTCCACTTAGGAAAGGCAGTTTAGGACTGTGCCTTCATAGTATGGGAAGGAGCAGGTTGTGAAAGTAGAATGTACAAGGAGAGACCTGCCTGTCCTCTAGGGATGGAGTGGTGGCGATACAAGGGACAGCTGACAGTAATGCCATTGTGCGATTTTTGTGTTGTGGTTAGACTGAGTATGTCTTATTTTTAAGTGACCTTTGGCCTACATGGCTTATTGATGGTGACAGAATTCTGACTTCCTTGTGAAGTTGTCAGGCCTGGTAGACAAAATACAACTTGAATGTTTAAGTCATCACTTTCTTGTGTGTAGAATGATAATACCCTGTTCCATTTATATGGGATGTTTTACTTTTTGAAATGGTTTCCTATTTGTCCTGTTTGATCCTTTTAGCCTCCTATAAGGTAGATGGAATAGGTTGTTACTTTTTAAATGATAACAGTTAAGGCACAGAAAATGAAGTGACTGCTGGAGCTCAAATAAAATGTGACAAGTCAAGAGAGCCCAGTTCTATTTATTTGAAGGGCTGTCTAATTTGTCATGTGTACTTATTATCCATATGTGCAGAACATTGGCCATCAACCACATGATTAGTTCATACCCTTGTCCATATCAAGTAGTGAATCCAAGCAGATCCTGCTCCATGGTCTTCATCTTGAGGTGAGAATGGCAGTGTGTGGCCCATACTTGGATGCTGCATTCCCAAGACCAACTGCAGGGTGTACTGGATACTCTCTGAGTTGGTACTGCTGGTTTTCTATGAAGTCTTTATTATTTTTGTAGCCCTCGTCAGTGTTTTAAGTATGAGAAGAGTTCTAAGCTTTAGTTTCCTACTCTGTAAACAGGGATAATACTACTTACCTTGTATATCCACAATGTAATTATCATCATCAAGTGAGATCATTCTTATGAAGCTGTATAAACGATCAAGGCTTTACCAGTGTAAGGAATTGTTATGGAGGGCCTTGAGTTCAAGATGGAAGTTAGAAAAATTGGTTGTAATATCATCTGTAACCTCTTCTGTGAAGGCCCTCTGGTATCTTTGGGGGATTATATAGGTCACACAGATGTTGCTGGAGATTGTGAAGGAGCAGAAAGGCTTCTCAAGCCCCATGGGAAGTCTCTCAGAGAGCTTAGAAGCTGCTCACATTTCTGGGAACCAGTGTTACAAGTGTGTGTCTGTGACACAGAGACCCACTATTGGGAAGGAGTCATCAGATAGCCAAAAGAAACTAGCCCAAAGAAAGAGAGTAGTATGTGCCTTTTTTTCAAAAAGGAAGAGAGAATAAGAATGAAAGATAAATTGGAGAGTACGTGTTACTAAACCTCAGATTACTTTGAGTTAGCCGAAGGACTACATTACTGTGTCCTAAGCAACCTGTGTGAGGGTCTGGTGGAGACCACAGTGATGCTTTGAGAAAGAGTTGCCAAAGCTGCACCCATGGGTGATGCCCGATGATCAGGAGGAGGGGAGTGTTTGGGAAAGCCTGGCCCTGTGCAGATGTATTAGCAAGTGGTGGTCACCCACGTAGCTACACCTGTGCAGTATTTGCTGCTGTGGGAGTTTCTCCTGTGTGCCAGCCTTGGTGTTAGCTTGGGGTCTCCATTGAGGGAACAGAGGGTTCTCAGACCTCACTCACCTCTTAAATATGTGTGGGGTTTGTGCATTAGACATGTGCAATGTGCTATGTGTGCAGACATGAACCGGGAACTCCAAACACCTTGAACAGGGTCACTGATTATGGTCCTGGGAGAGGCACGTATGTTCTAGGTCTGCACAGAGGAAGGGCCTCACATGCCTGGGCAGATGCCTGCGTCCTAGAGCAGGTGAGTGTTACCTGAATAGAATTGAGAACGGATTGTAACAGATAAGTAGGTGGAAGGAATAGGAGAGGGCATTCCTGTATAAGGAAAGAGCTTAAGCGAAACATGGAAACCTAAAGATATGCATGGAATAGCTGGGGAGCTGTATGTGGCTTACTCCCTTAAAAATTGTCTTCACTGTAAGACTGCTACCCGGAGCTGACATGTTACCTCATTCCAGTTTAAATCAGTGGTTCTCAGTCAGGTTGGACCACCCACCCTCCACCCCTTCTCCTGGGAATGTTTGGCAGTGTGTTTTGTTTGACGAAGAGTTATTAGTAAGCCCTGTGGCATTTATTGGACAGGAATGCTACACAGTCTGCAAAAGGATGGAATGTCTCGCCCTGAGTGCTCATTACACCCTCTTTGGAAAAGCCCAGGTTTAAATCCTGGGTTTAAATCTCAGCCAGTGAGGCAGTGAGCATGCCTACTGTTTTCAGCTGAGGCAGAAAAGCCAAGATCATGTGGCTTTATAGTTTTAGTAGATGCTGTAATGCTTTTCCACCTATACTTTTGCTTTAAATTCCTTTTGCCCTTTCTGGTTTACATGTTTTATTGATAATTCTGCTTTATAAGAGTCTAGGTCAGTGATGGTAAAACTCTTAAAGCTTTCAATGATAACAAACAGCCGGCTGTCATACTCGTGCCGTAGGTTTGCCACCCCTGGTCTAGGTAATACTTTCTGTGTGTTTTTTTTTTTGTTTTGTTTTGTTTTGTTTTTTTTTTTTTGGTACCGGGAATCGAACTCATGGCCTCATGCTTGCAAGGCAAACACTCTAACCACTGAGCTAAATCCCCGGCCCCGGTAATGTCTTTGTTATGAGCTAACACTTGCTTCCCCTCCTCCCGTTCCCAAGGGGAGCACCTTCCATTAAAGGTGACCTGTTTTCTTCCCTTCTGTCCCTCCCTTCCTCACTTTATTGGTAATTGGCTGGTGAGTTTGAAAGCTTGGACTGGGCTGGCCTGCCTTTCTCCTTTCTGTGGAGATCTGCCTTCCTCAGAGAGGCTGCCTTCTGATTGATAAGATTAGTGGCAGTGCCCGAAGCCTGTTAGTGACCTAAGCTTAGTGTAGGGCATTGTTAGCCAGGCCCCGTGTACAGTAATGTGGTTTGTGTACTGCATGAAGGGAGCAAGTTGCAGCTGGAAGCTAGCCAGAGCTCCACTGGGCCCGCACAGCTGCGCGAGGGCCCAGGCGGTTCTTTTCGCTCATTTGAACAAGGGCATTGTGTAGTCCCGTGGCTACCCTGTTGCAGAGCTCCAGAGGATACTATTGTGTTCGTGTTGTATTCCATGTCTCATGTTCTAGATCTTGTATTCTCTGCCTCAATCCTGAGCCAAATGTCTGCATACCTCTGTCCTTGCAAGTGGAGTTACTGGCCTAAAAGCTGGCATTTCAGTTGGGCCCGCTTCCTCTACCTCTCCAGGGGGTGAAAGGGCTGTTCTTTATCCCTGGACAGGCTTCCTTCTTGAAGGGAAGCTTCGGTCCCCTGTGGACTGTATTTTATGTCTCCTGTATGCTGAGTTTATATGTGCTTGTGATTAGACAACCAGGAGGAGGGCAGAGTATGGAACTGATGTCTTCTTCACCGCTTTTTGGTGTGCTCCTCATAAATTATCATTGCTAATGTTTTTTGGGTGGAGCTTCTTAGATCCTTTTCTGTTCTCGTGGTGTATTTTTAAAAATGGTATCGCATTATGTTCTGTAACTGTTAAATAATTAAACTGTGAAGACATCTTTCCATAAGTACATTACTCAATTGTCTTTAAGATTAATCTTAAAATTAACTTACTTGAAAAAGCATATATAAAATAATAACTACGGTACTCAAATATGAGGACTACTGTGTTCCAGGCCTAAATTCTTTGCACATATCAGAACAACTGTCTGAAACTGGCAGTGTTAATACCATGCTTCAGCTTAAACTGAGGTATGGCGGTCAAACAACTTGTCTGGTATCATCTTGGGCAAATATTTAAAATTGGTACTTGAAGGCAGGTAGCATGTGTACAGAATACACACTCTTAAATGTTGTACTTGATGGCGTACAGTATACAATTCGAAAGGTGCCAAAGGTTAGTGCTGAGGTGACAACTGCTCTGTGCCCTGGTACCTCAAAACCTTGTCCCAGAGGCCCAGTCTATTACTTCATCATAGGCCCTTTGGGCTCTCTGTAGTCCTTCAACACAGAATTCTCAAGGGGTTATAGATGTACATTAACAGCATTTTAAAAAATTCTCTGAGATACAAATGCAGCTACTATTCTGTTCACTTCAAACTCATGATCCTGCTTCCTATTACCCTTTCTTTTTAGTAGTTGAATACTTACCCACAATAGGAATATATTATAAACAGTGCACCCTCTTGTTTTGAATATTGTGTTATTCTGAACAGTGCTTCTTCACATGTTTTTGCATTTATATAAGAATTACACGTGAATGAGTATCTCTGTAGAAAATAGACTTTAATGTGGAATTGTGGGCTCAGATGGGGTTCACATTTAAAATTCATGTAGATCATGCACATTATCTTCCCAAAAGACTGTACTATTTTGTACTCCCACCAATGTACTTGTTTCTTCACTCTCTTGCCAAAATTAGATACTATCACCAATGTTTTATTAGTCTGTAAAGCGATGTCAATGTACTACATGAGGAAAAATCAGCAACGTTTGGAGTTACTGTTTTCGTTTATCCAGTCTTTGTAATACTTACTTGCTGAGGAAGAAAAGTCATGTGCAGACCATCATGCTGATGCTCCCCTCTTTTTCCTGGGAAATGTCCCAACCCTTGTGTTAGTCAGCTTTTCCCTTCCTGGACAAAATATCTGACATGTGACTAAGGAGGAGAAGTTTTTTTTTCTCCTAGTTTCAGAAGTTTAGTCCATAGTCAGCTGGCTACAAGCAGAACCACTATGGTGGAAGGGCATGGTGGAGCAGAATTACTCAGTTCATAGTGGCTGGGAAGGAGAGCTGGGGAACACTGCCAGAGGAAGGGGAGGGTGCACACTTCCATGACCCACCCAAATATACTCAAAAGTGTACTTTACTAATGCTTTCAGTGGCTCTAGCCCAGTCAAGTTGACAGTCCAGCTCAACCATGATAATATTTTTGTCTTAAAAATGTGGCTATCATAAGCCATTTTTATCAATTTTAGGAAAATAACTGCCCTGTCACCAGCATGAGGATGCTAGAGGAGCAAGCAGTTATGAATTGGGAATCCATTTTCTGTGCTTTAATACATAAACCAGCCCACTTTACCAACTCTCCCCCTAATGTGGGGGAGCAGTGCCTACCCACAAATGCTGGGTGTCACACTGTGGGGACCCTAGGAAGCTGTCATGGCGACAGTGCCTCTTGCAAACTGACCGGAACTCATGCCGTCATCATGAAATTGACACAACTCCCTAAGTGACTGTGGGGCTTGTGCTTTGTATCATGGGCTCTGTTCTTCTTTGAGATGATTTTCCGAGGAAAAGCCAGTGTCTTTTAACTACATGGGTATAGATTTGGTTTCAGGTGTGCTTTGAAGCCACAGGATCAACTCGTACTTCCTTTCAAACTTGGAAGAGCAGCATTCCATTCTGTAATCCCATCACTCTGGGAGGCTGTGGTAGGAAGATCACAAACTTGAACCCAGCAGAGCAACTTTAGAGAGAGACCCTGTCTCAAAGTAACAGAACAGGGCTGGGGATGTAGCCCTGTGCAAAGGCCTTGGGTTTAATACCCTGTACTGGGGGAAAATGAAAAGATTCTTTGCTGAAGGAAAAGGCTAGAAAAGGGTGCAGTGCCTCTGTTTTCCTGAAGTCTTTGCTCCTCTGTTGCTTGGGAGGAGAGGAGTCTCTAGGATCATTTTCTCAGCCTTCAGGTCGTTCTGAGTGGAGCAGTGCTGGCTTCTTTCTTGTGTGGGTTCTGTCGCTGTCCAACCCGTGCTTAGTGGACACAGTTTCTCTTGGGATCAGCTTTCTGAATAATACACTCTTGGTACATGATAATGAAAGCTGCTCTGTGGTTGACTTTGAAATGATCAAATTTAAGTTTTTACTTTAGAATTTGTTTTCCAGTTGTCTGAACTTGCCGTTACTGCAGAATTTGAAGCTGATATTGTATGCACCCACTTCCCCAGGCTGCGCACTATAGAACCTGGATTGACAACTTGTCTGTTCACTAATAACATGTCAGAAGTTCGTATAATATGAAGACTCTAATTTGAAGGTGTTTATGCTAAATCGATATGAGCCGATGTTTAATATTCATCACACCTTTAAAGTTCCTGTTTCACTGGTTATGTTCCTGATTTCGAGAGGTTTTAAATAAAGCTATCCTAGTCTCTTAGATCTTGACAGTAGAACTGCCATTTTAATTTCCGTATTTCTAATTAAGCTGGGTTTTTTGTAGGGGTTGGAAGAAAAGGTTTTGAGGTGACCTTATGTGTCAAAAATCATGCAGCAATTCTAGAAAAACTTGCTTTCGAAGTGGCTATATTCTCCTGGAGGGAATTCTTTGAGCACCAAGTGTGTTTAATTTGCCTCTCAGTTTTTGTGTTCATATATCCAGATCAAATATTTTACTGAAATTTCCTAACAAACACTGATACATTAACACTGTATTACTCGATATCTATAAGCAGTACTTGTAGAGAGTTGACTTAGATTTTCTTTTTTGGGTGTTATTATCTCTGTTTCTTTTGAGTAAGCATCCAAAGTACACATTCTAACATTTTGAGTGCTATGCACGGTAACTTTTGAGGAGTTTGCTAAACTCAAACACAATTGTTAAAAATTTATCTTCTTGTGGTTGGCAATTAGCTTAGCTGTAGAGAGTTTACCTAGCACGAACAAGTCCTTGGGTTCAATCACCAGTATAACAAATAAACAAAAAAAAAACCCTGTTCTTCTCAGTCGTCGTAGTTTCATTTTATATATGAAATTGCTGCGTCTTCAGATATCCTTTGCTGTCCTGATTTCCTGTGAATTATTTAGCACACTGGGATCTGTACAGAAGTTTCTGATTTGACAGCGGGCTCTCTGCGTATACTTATTTTGCATCTCATTGAACTCTTCCATGGTTCTGAATGGAGGATGAAAGAGAAATGAGGGTGAGTAGGATGGCTGAGGCATAGAAAATATATTTTATTTTTTGAATCACTTTATAAAAAATGTGCAAAATCAGTCATTTCCACGTGACAAGCTGCTACCAGACCCAAATAATGTCCTGCCATTGTAGTTTAGGAAGCTTCTTTGTCATTCTGGGACTCAGTGTATGTTAGTGTGTGTCTGGTACTTGGGAGGCATATGAGGAAATAGTTTTCAGTTGAGCTGTTTTCCTTCTGCTGCTCTGCTACTCTTTCCTGGCTAAGTGATAGGGGCAGGAAGCAGGGAAGAAGGTACAGAGTTTTACAAAGTGAGTTTTTCCCCAAGATGTGCCTGGGACATAAAGTTGCTATTACTGATGATTTTCTTTTCTTTTTTCTATCCACACACTTGGTGGTGCTGGGGATCCCACTCAGGGCTTCGTGCATGCTAGACACATGCTTTATCACCCAGCCAGACTCTCCACCCTGATTATTGTTTTCTGTCTCACAGTCCTGCAACCCTTTTCTAGTCTCCTATTGTCTTCCTTCTTGACTCTGTCCTGGTGAAGCTCTTCATTCATTTAAATCACAAAATGACCTAAGACCATTAAACCTTAAGAGAAAAGGTATACCATAAGCCTCATTTCAGAAGTACAAAATGAGCAGTGTGTCCCTACTCCTGACATCCAGGAATAGGAATACTACAAATCTTTTGCATGGGCCTCTGTAACACAAAACTGCATTTCATCTGTCATTGTGGTGGACAAAAATGAAACTAGAAGGAGCCTTCAGAAGTCTTGGGGAATGAAAGAGTGCTGCTGGTGTCAAGCATATTACATTCTTGCATATCCTGGTGCTAGGTACTTATACAGTTTGTTTATTAGATTGACCAAGGTCCCACAGCCATGGCACTTTTCTCACAAAAGTCCCAGGGCATAAATGTCTCAGGGTGTGTGGTGTCCCTGTATACATGCATGCATGCACACCCATGCAGTTTGTGCTAAGCAGGTGAGGGCTGGTGTCCAGGAGACGACCTAATGGCATGAAGAACATCGTGTCTGCAAAGCAGGTGTCCTTTTCTTGAAGGGAACCTAATGCTCTGTTGCCAAAGATCCAGATTTCTTCTAATGAGTGAGTTGTGTTTAACTTGTAAAAAGGCTTACTTAACATTTCCATGGAAAAAGAAGATCAGTATTCTCTCTTGTAACTGACGTATCTGTGAATCAGTTTCCAAAGAAGTAGGTTTGCAAATGTATAGCTACCTGAACAGTAGCTACTGTTCAGTGAATAGTTCCGTTTGCCAGGCACTAGGCTAAGTGGTTTCAAATGCATTATTAGATGCATTGCTGCTCACAATTACCTCCTGAGGTAGGTGCTGCCATTATCACTCCTGAGTGTCTGAAAACCTCTGTTCAACTCAGAAAGGCTGCTTGCCCAAGGAGACATAGGTCCACATGAGGTGATCCTGGATGCTGAGCCTGGGCCTGGATGACTCTGCAGAACTCGAGGAAAACGCCCTGGCTCCAGAGGTCCCGGGTGCCGGACTTGGCCATCTGGCCAGACGCTTGTCAAGGAGAGCAGCAGGGGTGATGGTCCAGAAAGGAACTTTATCCAGCATGGCTGTGCTGGGAAGCAGAGATGAAGAGGCTCAAGATCTGGCTTTCAGAAGCTGACAGAAGTGTTGGGGCTTTATAGAAAATGGGAAAAGAGGTAAGGATCGGGGGTTTGCCTAACTGGGGAGTTTACATAGCTGGCAGTGTAGGTAATCTTGGTCAAGTCCTGGTCTGGTTGATCAGTTTCTCAGGACTGGTTCTGTGAAATTCTGGGAGAGCCATCATCCCTTGAGGGGACAATTTGTTTCCCATCAGGAGATGACAGCCTCTGCTTAGCTGCAACCTTGGTTCCTGTGCTGGGTAATGGCTCCTGCTTGGGGACCAACCTCTTCGTGGGGTGGTGTGCAAAGCTCTGCTTTCCCGAATGAGAGATGACTGCAGGTTTAGGACAATGACTGGAGAACCGTAGGCATCATTCCAAAGGCCCTGGAGCTGGACATTATAAAAGCTGGCCATTGGGTGTCCCTGCAAATCGTGTGAAGTCCTTTAGTCCCTGTCATCTTGTCCTCAGTCTTG
>PVJO010033665.1:0-11830 GCA_004026905.1 Hystrix cristata
TAATAATAAAATTTATATTTAAAAAAACCAAAAAAAAAATTTGTATCTCAGTTTGAGTGAAAAATTTCTCAAGGAATGCACACCAAATACCATTAATGGTGAATCCTAAAAAGTTGGGTTATATGTGGCTCTCATTTCCTAAGGTCCATATTTCTATATTGCCTAAGTGGCCTGAAACAATTTTATGTTGCTCTCGATTTAAAAGTTGATTTTATAAAAGTACAAAGTAAAAGGTTCAACGTGAACAGCCCAGCAAATTTAATGTAGTCTTATTAGAATAAGTAAAGCATTTAAGATTTACAAGAAAATTTTGCAAATATGAAGAAAACTGTTTCTCACTGACAAAAAAAAAAAAATCACAGTAGCCATTTAACAAAAAGTGTTCTCGGTAAGAATTCAAACTAAGATAAAAACCTCGTATTTCACATTTTTAAGTAGTCTGTTGCTAGATTCTAAATTTGCTCTTTAGTTGCTTGATATCAGTAAAAAAAGAGATGAAAGGAAAAGACGGGAGAAGAGCGAGAAGAAATATGCATCGTAAAGAACTAAGAACAGAAGCAAGCGAGAAGGCACCTCCTACAGTTTAAAAGTTAGAGAGTTAATATCGCATACTGAAGGAGGATCTTCCGATCTCCTCTTGGAGACTCTGTGCTTGGTGTCCCGCCGACTTCTGTCTTCCGAAGACCTCAGAACAGCAAACTCGCTCTAGAATCTGTCAGCGGCTCACCTCCTGGCCTCTCATCTTGGCCGTCCGCCTCGGAGATCTGAAGGACATGAACACTTCTTCTTCTTTCAGGACTGCAGTTTCACTCATACATTTTTTTTTTTTTTGCGTTAAAGGGTCTTTTTCTTTTGCTGATTATGTCTTATACATTTTCATCTTATTCATCACTTCATCAAAGACATCTCCCTCTCTACTGCAATCTGAATTACATATTTACCTTGGTGCTCTTACATCATACTTGCAAAATTCTCATATTAGGAGTTCCACAATATCACTTACAATGAGTAGTCTTTTTTTTTTTTTACGCTCCCTTGCTAGATGCTGTGACTTTCCTGCAAGCAGCGACTATATGTTATGCATAAAACTCAGCCCGTGGCAAGTGCTGTGTGCTGTGTTTTTGAGAGTGGAGACTGGTTGGGTAGATGCATGGATATAAATGCACCGATGATAGATGACAATTGTTTCTTAATAAAGAATGTTCACCTACGTTTTGATCCTATTGAAAACTGATGCCAATAGGACTATTAAAAATAATCGTTTTCTATAAATTATCACATACAAAGGGCAGTTTAGAGATAATTCACTATAAAGCTGATATCAAAGCTCTTTACTAGTCCTTATGTAACACAATAAATTTAGAACCCGAAATTTCCCTGCAAACCAAGAGGGAATCTAGGCATATGGAGCAATGCAAATTTTAACTGAAAAGAAGATATTCAGTACTTGCTTTTGAAATGAAAAATAGAAATGGAAAGGGAGTTTTAATGTTATGACGTAGATGCTATACATTACCTATATAAGCAAAATAACTGACGATGTTAGTTAGTGACTCTGGTTGTGCTGTTCCCACTTACCTGGCTAATGGCAGGATTATTTCTGGTGTTCTTGGATTTTTAAAGAAATGTTGACTTCTTTGATCTGTGTGTCTGCTGTTTCTCACAACTACTCCATCTCCAACAACAGCATTTGGTGACCAGTCAGTGGCTTGGAGATCTTAGTCCCTGACTGTTTATCATGGGAATTCTACTTCTGAATTCCCACAACCTTAAAGGGAAAGAGTGTTCAGAGCTTTTTTAAAGAAGTAGATGGTAACCAAAGAAAAGTATAACTAATAAAACATAATGGTAAAAAATACCAAGAAATATCAGTATCTGACATTTAATGTTCATAAGTTAAATATTGTTAAGGACAGTATCAGTGCGAAAGAAATAAGTATTAACAAATATATTAAATAAATGTCATTAAAAATTCTGTTAGAAATACATGCATGAAATGTATTTTGCACGTGGATATCTAATTGGCTGATCACCATCAACTGAAAAGACTGTTTCTCCCTTGTGCAGCAGGTCTGATACTCCTCAGGAATCAGCTAGCACACATGTATGTGTTTATTTGCAGATTCCCATTACATTCTACTTGTTTGTATGTCTGCCTATATTACTAGTGCACACTGCTTATGATATTGTGGTACAAAAAAAGGAAAAGGATCAGCAGATGGATAGAGGCAGGGAGGAAAGAAAGGGAAATGGGATTTAAAAAAAAAGGGCTTAGGATGCATTACATCCCTGAATCAATCCCCACAAGGGATGTAAACATTATTTACTACAAACGTGTAGTAATACAATTTTTAAAAATTAGGAAGTGTAATTCCAATTTTTTTCTTGCTTTATTCAGAGGTGAATTTATTCATGTTGAAGAAATTTTTAAAATATGAAACAGTATATAAAATTAAACATTAGACAAAAAGTAAAAATTAAACTCTTCTCTTAGAACCTATACCCCAAAATGAGTACTTGTAAATATTTAAAATATTAAACATGCTATCTTATTTTGCACTTTCATTCAGACCATTTGAAGAAGTTCAAGGTTTACAGAAAAATTGGACAAATACAACAGAGAGTTCACACATTCCACTCACAACAGTCACATACACACGTTTGATAGTTTTATTATTAATAACTTACATTAGTGTCCTAAATTTGTTTTCATTAATGAATCAATATGACTCTATTATTATTAATCAGATAGCACAGTTTAAATGGGTTTCCTTGATTTGAGCTAATTGTTTTGCTGTCATCTCCCCTTGGGTTATTCTTAACTCCTCGTGATTGAGGATCTCGACAGCGTTGAGTAATGTGCCAGGCGTACTGTAGACTGTGCCTCTATTGGAATCTACTGGATGTTTTTGTCATAATAGCTAAGGCTATGAATAGGGAAGACCACAGGAAAAGCAAAATGTCCATCACATCCTACAAAAGGAATATTTTCTTATAATGTTTGACTATTTATAGTCATAAATTGAACTTGATCATCTAGCTCAAGTAGGGATTGAATGTTGTTTACACCATTCAGTGCAATACTTTTTATTGCTTTTTCACACATGTTCTTTATCAAATGGAGAATCTCCTCCCTCTATTTCTAGTCTTCTGAGAACTTTTATCCAGAATGGGTGTTGGATTTTACCACAAACCAAATGCATTAACTGAGGTAATTTTGTGGTTTTCTTTTTTAGCTTATTGATACATTTATATTGATTTTTAAAGCGCTAAGCCAGCCTTGCAAAATATAATAAATATACCAGTTGCCCACAGTGGCATTTTGATTTTATTAACATATATTAATTGTAAATTTTAATGCAGTTCACTGTTATATTTCATACGTGCATACCTCGTGCACTGACCATGACCATCTACTCTTCTTATATCCCAGAGTCCTTCAATCCCTTCACCTTCCAAGTACCGGAAATTCACACAGTCCTGTTAAAAATTTTTACACCTGTGTTCACAAGAGATATCAGTTTGTGTTTTTCAGCTTTTGTATTCTATATTAGCTTTGATACAAAGATAATACTGGCCTATAAAATGAATTACAAACTGTACAACAGGTAATTGTCAGTGACTCTCCTACCACAATTTAATATTATTATTTAGTGTCATTTGTCTTCTTCTCCAATTTTTCTTTCCATCTTTCACAATATAATGTCTAGGAAGAGAGATTCAAGGAATAGTAGACAGATATGAAGATTAAACAACGATGCATTATTTTTTAATGGGAAGAGGAACAAGAGATGTGGAGGTGGAAGGGGAAGGAAGGAAAGGAAAAAGGTTCAGAATAGAAAAAATGGAAACAAAGCTTTTGTAAATGGGGAGGAGGAGAAGGCTTTAAGGGAGGGGAGAGGAATGAAAAAAAAGAAAAATAAAGATATACTATGTACAGATACAAATTCCCTATGATGAATAGGTTCACTATGTATATCAAAGTCCATACAGATATAAAAGACGTATACAGATTTTGTAAGTAGTTACTTATAGTTTGAGGATAAGAAAAGGTGAACACTGAAAATTAATCACATTATTTGGACCCACCAGAGAATTGAAGTCATAAGGCAAACTACCATCCCAGAAACTGGTACACAGGTCCAGCAGGTGAGGCCACTGGAACCATAAAATGCTAGGGGAATTTGAAAGAAAGATTTGATTATTTGTGCTGGGCTGTATGTAGAC
This sequence comes from Hystrix cristata, assembly GCA_004026905.1. Lineage (NCBI taxonomy): Eukaryota > Metazoa > Chordata > Mammalia > Rodentia > Hystricidae > Hystrix > Hystrix cristata. Next base: position 4,228 of record PVJO010033665.1, read on the forward strand.
TGGCATGAAAGCCCTGACTATGGACACAATTTTGTCAGTTTTTACCTCCAGGAACTTCAAATGCTTCTCATCCTAAAGATTGGGGAGAAATAGTGTCTTCGTGATGATAGCAGAGGGAAAAGAAGATTACTCATTGTAAAATGTACACAGAATCTTCTTCATAGCAAAAGCTGGTGGGAAAGACCTCCAACTATGACTTTAAAACTTTCCAGCTAGGGAAATGAATTCCTTTTATTCAAACTGTCCCCATTATTGAGATCTAAACTAAGGCGTTAGGGGAATAGAAAAAGAGAAAGGAGGGAAAGGAGAGAGAGAAGAGAGAGAGTGAAATCTCAACAACATTCAGGGTTCAAAATAATAGAGTAGGAACGCTCTAGCAGGGAGGAAAGCAAAATTTAAAGGAGTTAAGCTAAACCACTGGAGACAGGCATGAGATTATCATGGATATAAAGTTTCTGATTAAAATTTTAATCAGAAGACTACAGAATGCACCCTTCGTCCTATAATTTGCTATCATATTAACAGGGACTTTGCAGGTAACAGCAGAATACAGCTGAAGAAGCTATAACTCACAGATTCTTTGTAGGGACAAATACTGAATGAGGCCCAAAACAAGAGAGGATAAGAGTAAATGGACACTAGAAATTTCACTTTGATACAGCTAAGCAAAGAAATCATGAGTTTGAAAATTCCCAAGCTGAAATTCAATGAGAAAAATAATAAAAAAAAACAAAAGTAGGGAAATAATTGCCTCCAATCCTGGGACAATATAAAGAAGTGTAGGTAGGGTACAAGATGGAGACAAAAAAGAGAGCAAAGCTTAAGAACTATTTGGTCCAGAATTGTCTAAAATTAATGAAAGAAACAAACTGTAGATCAAACAATTCCAGAGATCATCAAGTATACTAAATACATAATAACAAAGCAAAAATCCAACAGATAGACATATTATATGAACTGCACCCATCCAAAGACAGAGACATTTTGAAAGAAACCACATTGATGAAAGAGAAAGAATATTTTCCATGTAAGGAACAGGATAAGAATTATATTGGGCTTGTTCTTATAACCCACCCAAGCAAGGAAAGAATACACTGAAATAATGGATTGGAACAAAATATTTCCACATTTTAGAATTCTACATCTTGTGACATTATCTTTCAAATAGGAGGAGAAACAAATTTCACAAACAAAACCTGGAGGAATCCCACTGTAGCAGCATCATCTGGGCCCATGTCTCACAAAATTGAAGAATGAAGTAGAGGACAAAGGAGGAGACAGGAGGAATGTTTATTGAAAAGAGAGAAATAGATCTCACTAGTCAGGAGGGGACCTAAAAGTGGGTTGTCAAGGGCACTCTTTGTCTAGGAGTTTTTATATGAAAAAATGACCAGGGCTCAGACTACTCCATTTCAAACTCAGGTTTAATTATAGGACTAAAACAAACTTACTTAAACTAGAAATAGACCTATGAGGAGTTGAGGCACATAGCAAGTGCATCTTGCCTCTATCCCATCCAGGTGGTTCATTCAAAGAACGGAGTGCGAAGGAAAAATGTTTTCCAGACAGGTGGGTGCAGGAGCTGTCATAGTGGCCATCAATCACCTTGCTTGTTCCTCCCTGGACTTAACTGTCCACCTAGTTTTTAGTAGCTCTTCACTTCGGGCTCCTACTCAGCTCAACAAGTCCTGGTCTTCCTGATTCTACTTTGGGCAAGATCCTCTCTAGCTGCCTGCTATCTTCTACCTAACTTGCCTGTCTATAATACCATCACTACCAAAGATTTCCTGAAATAAATATTAGAAGAAGTTCTCGAGACAGTAAGGATATGACACAGGAAGGAAACCTGGAGCTCCATAAAGAAATGAAGAGCACTGGAAATTGAATAAATGAAAGAAAATAAAATATTTGTCGTCCTCATTCTTAGTTCATCTAACAGGTAACTAAAGAGATGCACATGAGAAGGAATGACAGCAATGTCACAAGGGAAAAAAGCAGGAACTGGGCATGCTCCATTCAAATGAGTCTGTACTACATGGGAAATGGAGTGAGATTATTGGAAAATGGATTTAGTTAAAAAATACATATTGTTAACTCTAAGGCAGCTATGAATTGTCTCAAATGTATAACTGATAGGTGAGAGAAGAAATAAAATAGAATGAAAGACACAGAGAAAATACTCTTTTATGAAGTTTAATTCAAAGAAAACACAGTTTAAAATGCCAAGTATTCAAACTTATAGTAATGAAAATATGAATCTTCAGACCCAGGCTTGAGCCAGCAGGTCGAGACACTCCTGGGCGCTGATCAGCACTGGCTCTGTTCCCTTCCAGGGAAGAAAGCTCCAGGCTCTACCTTCTGACCCAGGCCTGAGTCCACAGGTCAGGCTGCTTGCTCCCAGGCACTGATCCGCACCGGCTTGGCCTGTGCACCAGCAGGGTGAAACTCAAGTAAGGTGGGAAACATCATGGACTGAAACCACTCTTTCCTCTCTCTCTCATTAGTGGTTTTGTTTTGTTTTGTTTTCTTTGCATTTCTCTTCTGATCCAAGCCATCACTATCTGGTAAAGCCAACAATACCTGCACCACTAAGAACTTTTAGAGACATAAACTATAAGGAGACGCGGGCAGGCTACCAAAGATCTCCCAGAGAGCTGCAGTCTGACAACTGCCCCCAGACTCCATCCTTGGAGGTTAGGATCAACATAGTACCCAGCACTGACCACTGCAGGCTCAGTAGGGCTAATGAGCACAGAATCAGGTTTCAGCCTGTGCCCCCCACAGAGCAGTGGCCATCAGAGAAATCTCACTATATGTGTATGCATACATGATATATGTGCATATTGGTTTGTTTCTCCTTTTATTTTCTCTTTCTCTTATTCATCCTGTTATCTATCTGATACATTCTCTTGTCTACATATTCTTTCTTGTTGTTTTGGTTTTCATTTTCATTGACTCCTGCTTGGCTCATATCTCTCCTTCCTCAACCAAATGCTCTGATTTTTCCTTTTCTTTTCATTTTCTCTCTCCCTTTCATTTTTCATCTGAGTAAATAATGTCTAGATTCTACATGGTTTGACCCACAACTCTCACCTTTCACTGTTTCTAAACTATCTACTCAAGTTTCCCAAAGTATAAGTAACTCCTATTTTAAATTTTACATCTACTAGAACTTTCTTCATGACCTCTCTACCTTTTTGTATCCCTTATTATCCCTGCTACAAGCAGGGCAAAAGTCACTCTACTAACAGGATACCTACTACATAAAAATTCCTGGTTTATATTGGATTCTGCTATATAAGGGTGTTGACCTTGCTCTTATGGTTAAAGATATAAAGTTAATATTTACCACAGTCGGTCAAGTTCATGAATGTAATTAATGCTATTGCTAATGCATTAGTGTCACAAGTGTGTCATACAGGTTATAACCAGTTGTACTTTCTCATATGGTAATACTGTAATTATCTGAGGTAATAACCATTAACATAATCCAGGGTCTTAGGACAACCACAAAAGCGAAGAATCACATATACCTAAGAAGACATTGCATGAACAGAATTCTCCTTAGAAAGCATTGATATTTTTCCTCAAGTAACCTCCCATAATCAAAATATAAAAATCAGCACTGAAACTAAAAGGGGGGAAATACATATAGATACAAAGAAAATGACAAGACTCAGGGTAAAATACAACCCCAGAACCCCAGCTCACCCAGAACAAACCCAGAGGACAACAAAATAGAAGAAATTGGAAAACACTCAAGCAAACTTTCAGAAATGATAGCAGCAGAAGTTAAAAAACAGATGGATGAGGTTATACAGAACATCAGATTCGAAATAATTGGCCAAGATAAGAAAGAGATGACGATCATAATGAAAGACCTCCTTAGCAAATACAGAGTAGACACCGATAAAAAAATAAAAAACAGAGGAGCTTAGAAAAACAATGGGAAACTTGACCACTCAATTTAGGAAAGAAATGGAACCCATGAAACAGATCCAAACAGATGTCCAAGAATCAAAAACTGCCTTGAAAGTATGCACAGTAGATTAAATGAAAGTGAAGACAGAATCACAGAACTAGAAGACAGGATTGAACTTCATGAACATGAAAAGAAAAATTTCTTAACAATAACTAGAGATTATGAGAAATCAATACAACAACTGCAAGATGATGCCAAGAAGAATAACATAAGATTGATTGGAGTGAAGAAAAAAGGAGACAGTCATTAGGATTTAAAAAGATTATTCACAGACATAATGACAGAAAACTTCCGAAGCATGAGAACAGAACTTGACATACAGATAAGTGAGGTATATAAAACCCCAATTACCCTCGACCAAAACAAGTCTACACCAAGACATATACTAATCAAGATTCCAGAAATTCAACAAAAGAACAGAATACTGAAAAGTGGTAGAGAAAAAAGTCAAATCACCTATCAAAGGAAATGCATCAGACTCACAGCAGACTTGTCAACAGAAACCCTTATATCAAGGAGATCCTGGAGCAAAATATTTCAAACCTTAAAAGAAAATAATATCCAACCCAGATTGATGTACCCAGCTAAACTATTTTCAAATTCAACAATGAAATGAGATATTTCCATGACAAGAACAACTGAAGAAATTCATGACCTCCAAACCACCTCTACAAAATATGTTGAAAGATATCCTAGAAAAGGAAAAAGGAAACTATAATTACAAGGACACTAATAAAAAATAATCCACTAGGCAAGACAAACAGTTAAACAGGTGAAACACAAAACCAACAAAGGAAAAGATCTATGACAAAGATAAGTCAATACACAACAGCGCTAACTATCAATGTAAATGGTCTCAACTCACCAATCAAAAGAAACAGACCAGCAGAATGGATCGAGAAACAAGACACAACAACATGTTGCATACAAGAGATATATCTAACTCAAAAGGAAATTCATAGACTGAAAATCAAAGGATGGAAAACAGTATTTCATGCAACAGGAACCCAGAAAAAACCAGGGGTAGCTATCTTAATCTCAGACAAAGTGAACTTCAAACCAAAACAGATCAAGAGGGACAAAGAAGGTCACTACATACTCTCAAGGGAAAACTCCAAGAGGAAGAAATAACAATCATTAATATTTATGCACCAAATATCGGTGCACCTAACTACATAAAACAAATATTAAGGAATATGAAAGACCAAATAAATACTAATACAATTATAATGGGAGACATCAATACTCCACTGTCACAAATAGACAGATCAACTAGACAAAACCTTAACAAAGAAATATCAGAACTGAATAAAATCTGTGAACAAATGGACTTAGCAGATCTCTACAGAGTGCTCCACCCTACAACATCAGAATACACATTCCTCTCAGCTGCAGATGGGATTTTCTCCGAAATAGACCACATACTAGCTCATAGAGCATGCTTAAGTAAATGCAAGGGAATTGAAATTATACCATGCATACTGTCACACCATAGCACAATAAAACTGGAATTCAATGGTAAAAGAGAACAAAAATACCACATAAACACATGGAAACTAAATAACATCCTTCTGAACAACAGCTGGGTCACAGAAGAAATTAAAGAAGAAATTAAGCAATTTATTCAGTTTAATGATAATGCCGACACAACATACCGGGACCTATGGGATACAATGAAAGAGGTACTATGAGGGAAATTCATTGCATTGAACTCACACATCAGGAAAACAGAAAGAGCCCAAATAAAAAACTTAATGTTGAACCTTAAACATCTAGAAAAAGAAGAACAAATCAAACCCAAAGCTTATACAAGAGAGGAAATTATTAAGATTAGACCTGAAATTAATGCAATTGAGACTGAGAAAACAATATTAAAAAATCAATGAATTAAAGAGTTGGTTCTTTGAAAGAATAAATAAAATAAACAAATCCCTAGCCACTCTTACCAAAAAAGGAAAGAAAAGACTGAAATCTGTGCAATAAAAAATGAAAAGGGTGAAGTCACAACTGACCCTATGGAAATCCAAAGGATAATCAGCACCTGCTTCAAGAACCTCTACTCAAACAAGATGGAAACACTGAAGAAATGGACAGATTCTTAGAAACATATGACCTACCAAAACTGAATCAAGAAGAAATAAATATTCTAAATGATCCAATATCAGCCATTGAAATTGAAGAAGTAATTAAAAACCTACCAACAAAGAAAAGTCAGAGTCCTCATGGATTCACAGCTGAATTCTATAAGCAATACAGAGAGGATCTAATAGCACTATTCCTCAAGCTCTTTAATGAAATTGAAAAGGAACCAGTACTTCCAAAATCATTCCTGGAAGCAAGTATTACCCTGATATTAAAACCAGAAAAAGATCGCACCAAAATAGAGAACTACAGACCAATTTCTCTAACGAACATACATGCAAAAATTTTCAATAAGATACTAGCAAACAGAATGCAACGGATTATCAAGAAGATTATACACTACGACCAAGTAGGATTCATCCCAGGGATGCAGGGATGATTCAACATATGCAAATCAATACATGTAATATGCCATATCAACAGAATCAAAGACAAAAATCACATGATCATCTCAATAGATGCAGAAAAAGCATTTGATAAAATCCAACACCCATTTATGATAAAAAACCCTACAGAAATTAGGAATAGACAGTCTATATCTAAATCTGATAAAAGCCATCTATGACCAATCAATGGCCAACACAACACTAAATGGTCAGAAACTTGAAGCTTTCACACTAAAATCTGGAACAAGACAAGGCTGTCCACTATCACCAGTATTATTCAATATACTTCTCGGAACATTAGCCAGAACAATCAGACAAGAAAAAGAAATAAAAGGGATAAAGATAGGAAAGGAAGAAGTTAAACTATCATTATTTGCAGATGACATGATACTCTACATAAAAGACCCCAAAAATTCACCAAAAAACTTCTAGATTTAATAACTAAATTCAGTTGCATAGCTGGATACAAAGTCAACACCCAAAAGTCAATAGCATTCCTATATACCAATAACAAACTCACTGAGAAAGAAATAACAGAAGTTATCCCATTCACAAGTGCATCCAAAGAAGTGAAATACTTAGGAATCTATCTAACAAAACAAGTAAAAGATCTTTACATTGAAAAACCACAGTACTCTAAAAAAGGAAATTGAAAGAGATCTCAGACAATGGAAAGATATCCCATTTTCGTGGGTAGGAAGAACCAATATAGTGAAAATGGCCATACTTCCTAAATTACTATACAGATTTAATGCAATTCCAATCAAAATTCCAATAACATACTTCACAGATCTAGAAAAGGCAATCATGAAATTTATCTGGAACCAGAAGAGACCAAGAATAGCAAAAACAATTCTGAGCAACAGGAATAAGGCAGGAGGCATCATAGTCCCTGACTTGAAATTGTATTATAAAGCTTTTGTGATAAAAACAGCATGGTACTGGCATGAAGACAGACCCGAGGACCAATGGAACAGGCTAGAAGATGCAGAAATAACTCCAAACACACTCAAATATCTCATCTTCGACAAAGGAGCCAAACACCCTCACTGGAAGAAAGATAGCCTCTTTAATAAATGGTGCTGGAAAAATT
>PVJO010033666.1:0-11829 GCA_004026905.1 Hystrix cristata
ATATATTAACATTTATCAAACTGATATCAAACTTCAGTGAATCATTTAGTACTTATAATTCTATTTGATGATTCTTTGGGCAATCAGTGAAATCCTGTATCTATATTTTTATTATATTTTAAATTTCTTTTTGTATTATTGTAAGAATGGAAAATCAAACGACAAAGACTGTGTAACATGCAACACATAACTTGCATGTATTTATCAATTTGTTTCTTTTATTGGAAAAGACCACTGTCATTAGCAGAGGGTTTGTGGTTTGTGATATTCTAGGTCATTTTAGCTTGAACCGGTGCTCAAGGCGAGTGCTACGTACACAGCCTGGTCTCATCCACAGTGGAGTTTATTCATGACCTTCTTTTAGGCCTTTTCAGGAACCATAGACATATCTGTCATGATGTATTCTAAGTGAAAAACAAAACAAATATAAAAGCATTCTTAAACTACAGACATGCTAATTGCTAACTTTAATTTAAATAGGTATTATGTTCTTGTTTTACAGGTATAAAAAAGGAAAGGAATAATTTCAGCAGAATAACAGCACATATTGTACCCATGCTTGCACAATAAAGGTAAAACTCAGTAAAACAATATATTTCTAATCTTATTCATGATATAAAAACAAGATAAGCCAGTAAAGCATATTGATCACTGTGTAAAGCTTGATTTTCTATTTCTTCCTTTCTTTCTTTTTTCTTTGAAGTTTGCACTTTGTGGAATGTTAAGTAGTTAAAAAGGAAATAAAAAAAAAAAAAGGAAATCAGAGCTGGTATGTTTTTAAAGAGTGAATTAAGAAAGGATTTTTGAAACATTAATACCTCTAAAAGTAGTTATCAGAATGTATATGATGAGAATAAACAGGCATTGGTGAACTTTTAGAACATGATTAAGAGACCTTAACTTCTGTTGTTGAGTCTCACAATAACATCTAATTAATTTTCATCCTCCTAGATTTTATTTCTTGAGTTCTTTTCTAGAAACACTAATCATTTGAAATTGAATATACAGAAGATTAGCCATCTCAAGAATCATGTCCTTTTTTTTACTAACATGTGCTAATACAGAAAATTCTATGGAATATATTTCTTATTTTTTAAATCTTTTGTTCTTTTCCATTCAAAGTAAATGTCATCACTAAATACTGAAGCATTATTGCAGGCATATTTTATGCATACAGCAAACATTTAAAAATGTGATTTGGTTTAAATTTTCTTAGAGTCTGAGATTGCTTCTAAAACTCATATAAGCCAAACAAACATTCATGAGAGATTTATAAAGGACAAGTGATATATTAAAACCTTCAAAGTTACATTTTACATTAAAGATAAATTAAAACTATAAATTAGATGTGTGCACAGATGAGCCTAGTTTTAGCAAACAGTAGTCAGATACTGTTTAATTTTCCTTTACCAGACAGATCCTTAGGACCCACCAAATCTTTACAGTAATTTTTTCTTTCCTCAATATTTCTGACATTTTTTCTTGTCAGAAATTTCTGTGTCATCATAAGGCGAAGCATAAACAGAAAGGATGATATTACCATCCCAATATTTCAATCTGGAGGGCATATACCTGCTGTTCTCTATAATAACATACGTATGATAAAAAATAATTTTAAGAGAGAAACTGACTACAACCAAGTCAGTCTCCTCCTTAAATAATTAAATACTGAATCATTTTGAGTGTACATGTATATTAAGGCATAAAATTTGTAGTCTTTTCTTCAAACAACTGTGGTCTCTGGATAAATAGCAACATTCACATGAAATATTTTTTAACAACTTAATGCCCAAAACTGTTCTGACATTAGTACCCAATGATTATATACTGAACAGTTAGTTATTCAATATAAGTGCATTTTAGTGCTCTGTATATTATAAATGATTTTAATTATTTAATTTAAAAGTTATCCCTTAAGATTAATTTAATTTATGAAGTTAATTTTTTTATGATATCAGTTCAGATTTAGTATTAATGCATATACTTTATTCAGAAAGAATGATTGAGGTTTTATAATTTTGTTTTTTGTTCATTCTGTTCTGAGTTAGAATGTTAATTAATGACCTATGCATTTCTCTATGATAGGAGTTAATTAAGTTTTAGTTTATCAGGCAAAGAACTGTGATTTTACTTAATGGTTTGCAAGTAGCACAATAGCAAAATGTAATAGTGCAAAAGCAAAATTATAATTTTACAGAGTTCTGTGAACACCAATATTGATTATAAGTAGGTTGGCTTTAAACAGTGTATGACGCTAGCACCCAGACTGTCTGATTTGGGGATATTACATAAATGGACTTCGTGGCTACTACTTGACATATTTACAATTAAATGTTGACAAAGGTTGTGCTACATGCAAACTTCCCCCCTTACACTTTTTAAATATTGCATATAAAATACACGTTGCAGATTAGAATCCCAAAATCTTGATTTAGCAAATGAAATTGGGCAGGTCTCAGGATACATGCAAGCAATCTAATGTCCAATACAAAAAAAAAAAAAAAAAAAAGGTTATTTTACTAAAGATCTCTTCTGAATTATGCACAAATAAAATAGAATTAATCCTTTTTTTGTCTCTTCATCTTTGTAATTGAAAAGGGTTATTTACACTGATATTATTTTAGAACTATAGTATACCTACGAAAAACACACTTAATACTCCTGAGTTCAGATGAAGAAACAAAGATGGAAAAGTTAATTGATTTTCTTACCTCAAACTTGCTACCAAATGAGAAATTAGAATCATCCAAGATACCTAATTCATATGTCAATGTTGTGTCTCTGTAAAATATGATCATTCTTCCTTTTTTCATAGTAATTCATATTTACTACTTGCTAATATATAGAAATAATTCATAGTATTCAGCATGTATGTCAGCATGAAGAAGGGAGAGAAAGAAAGTGAAGGAAAAGTAGAAAAGGTTTTTGTTTTTAAAAACCTTTAAAACCAGAAGTACCTGTCTTTCTCCTTCTCATTCCTTCCTCCCTCTCTCTCGCCTATCTCACGACTCCCTTTTCTCTGCCTTTTAATTTTTTCTCTTCCTTCTTTTCTAGTCTTCTGACTTTAAAATAACGATTTAGCCTAACTTGTGGCTCATGTCTGTACTCCCAGCACTCACAAGGCCGAGGCAGGAGGATCACAGAGTTAGAGGCCAGCCTGGCTACACAGGGAGATCAAGGCCAGCCTGCTCTGTGCAGAGACCTCTCTCCAAACATAAATGGATAAGTAAATAAAATAAAATGCAGCGAAAAGAAAGGAGAAAAAGGAAATCATAAAAATGATTTGAAGTAAATATGGGTGGTACATACTAGGGGATATATGTATTTTATTCTAAAGTTATATGTTCTTCAATGAAATATGATTAAAATACTCAAAATATTAAAATAAGAGCAATGTTTTCTAATCAACAGCTATAGAAAATAGCAGATTAATCAAAATATATTAATATAATTTTAGAAGGAAAATTCCAGTGCTATAACCTTCAAAATGTGCTTAGTTGAATTTTATGGTCTCAGCACAAACCTCCAAGTAAAATGTCTAAACACTTCCTCTGATGGATCTTTATTTACTTATTTTTCCCTCTGATGGCTCTTTAAATAGCTAGTAAAGCTTTCTAAAATTGTATAGTATGAAATTTAATTGGGGAATAGTAGTAGTCTCTTAATTCCTGTTATTTCTCCAACACTTATAAAGATAAAAAACTGAGTTCCTAGGAATTTCTTTTCCAAATTATAAATATTTCCCAAAAATTGTAGCTCTGAAAAATTAGGTAGTCATGATAAATACCCACAAGTCTTTCAAATGATTGCATTTCTAATCCAGTGGGTCACTGACCGAATGGGCCCCATATTGTCCCTGAGAAGGAAGTACAACAGTGAGAAAATCTTGTATAGATCTGCATATCATTAACTAGTAAAACAATTTCTGGGGCTAGGTATTTAGCTCAGTGGTTAGAGTGCTTGCCTAGCAAGCACAAGGCCCTGAGTTCAATCCCTGACACCAAAAAAACAAAATAAAAACAAAAACAAACAAACAAAAACACAAGAACTATTTCTTTGTAGTCTCACAATTAAAAGTTAGATAACTGGATGTATATTTTTGAAAATTCCAATTTATTATTCCTTTTCCTCTTCCTTTCTCCCACAGATAAAAACAGGAATACTGGCTGAGTGCCTAAATAATAACTATGTAGTGTTATTTAGATTATTATCTCCATGTTTATTATTATATTACTATATAATTATATATTAGTATTACTGTTACATAACAGATTAATGTATGTTCGAAAAATTTTTTTACTACATAAGTAATCCCAATTTTGTACTGAGGGCACAGTCATACTAATTAGTCAACTCCTACCATGAGCTGTTTCATTTATTGAACTTCATTAGATTTAGTTATCAAAAACAAATAATGTAGGCTTATCTCTTCTCTTACTTTTATATCTTCTATTCTCATCATCCTTTATTTTTCCTAGTGCCAATTCCGTTCAGTGACATGAATTACGAAGAAATGATTGAACATTTCTAGGGTGTCTCCTCTGTGTGACACAAGGCCCCATGGACTTCTACAAATATCTTTTTGGTAACCTTCACAGTAACTCCTTGGACTTCATAAGCACCTGACATTTCAAAATTTCACATGAGGAATTTGAAGTTTAATTAAAGAGTGTTAATTGAGGTCATACAAAGTAAGTTTTATATAAGGTATGGATTCAGAATTTCTGGCTTATAAACTTGTAACATCATAGGAACCTCTGTACAATTCAAGGGACCTCCTTGAATATGTCTGTTTACTTTTTCACATTTTTCTACATTTCTGTATGACTTAGTTATTTTTTCTTGTTGCTGAGACAAAAATACCCAAAGCCCAAATTTACAGGAGACAGGTTTATTTTGGCTCACAGTTTGTAGAGGTTTCAGTTCATAGTTGACTGGCTCCAGGGTTGGCAGAGGGGGATCGCAGGGGAAAAACAGTTCATGGTGAGCGGAAGGCATACAAAAGTAGTGAAGTAGTAAAGGAACAGCCATAGCAGCCCTCTTTCGGTGCTCTATATTCTATGCAGGCTACATGCCCTTGGGGCACACAATGCCCATACCCAGTGCAGGCCTATTATCCACATCCAGAACTATGCCAAAGTGCTCAGTGGACTAATTTTGTAATCGCACAGCCTTAACCCTGGCATCACATATTCTTGATCCAGCCACCTCTGAAAAGTTCTACCTATCACCGCATGAGGCTTTGGGGAAACATCTAGACACAAGCCATAACACAGCAGTCTCTCCCTCTCTCTCTCTCTCTCTCTCTCTCTCTCATTGTTACTTTGTATTACTTTTGCTTAGAATTTAATTTGTTTTCAAATAAAAATATGTGGTAGTTTGTCTTTTACTATAATAATTTTTAATTTTTACCTAAATATTAACTATATGTTAACTATACATTTTGACTCATCTCAAGTAAATACCAGAATTTCAGTTTTACAGGAAAAATTAATGAATGATGTGATTACGTTTGCTTCTCTCTAATTACTGTGTATTTCCTTGTGCTTCCCTGTGTAACTTTCAAATTAAATTGAGTGACATTAACTATATTTTTACTTTTCCATTGGTAAATTTTAAAGAACAGAAAAAGACCCTGTTTTTATCCTTGAAATTTATCCTTGAATCTCCCATGCTTATCTTACAGTGGATGGCTTGTGTTATGTTTTAGATCTAAAATGTCCTCTAAAGTCTCATGTGTTCAGAGGCTTGGGATGGCAGTGCTACACTCTTACAGTTGAATGTCCTGTTACAAGGTGTACTCTGTTTGGAGGAAGAGGGTCAGTCACAGGGGATGTGGCTTTGTAGATTATGTAGTTCTGTGACTTCTGTTCTTTTTGCTTCCTCACTGTTATAGTTTGAACATCATTTCTGTGCCAAGATCTTCCACCCTGCCTCTTCTGCCTTAGAGCCGGCAGACATGGACTGAAACCTTGAGAACTCAAAGCGGAATGAACCTCTCCTTCTTTACTCCACAAGTATGAGGTATTTTATGTCAACAATGGGAAAGCCAGCTAACATGCTGGTGCACAGTAAATTTCCTATAAACATCCAGTATCATATATAAATAATACTGTTAAATCATATACTTCTCTCTGTACTCTGCTGCTACTAAAAATAGGTAATATGTTCATGATTCCAAGAATGAATATAATAGTATAAAAATCAAAAAGAAAATATTGTTTCCTCATATTAAAGCAAATGAAAATCAATTATGAACCAATGTACTCTAATAAAATATAGATATGCATTTAAAATGTATATTTCTAACATGAAAACTATTCTTAGCATTTTATAATTATTCAGATTTTTAAAAAGAATTTAAAAGATTAACATACATTAGTGTTGGAATAAACAACTAAGGCCCAGGCCCACGTGGCAATATCCTGTTTTCCTAGTAATTTTGGACCCTGGGGCAGGAAGATCACTCAAATTTAGAAGTTTGAAGCTAGCCTGACCAATGTAACCAGACCTTGAACCAAAATAATAAACATAGTAAGTTAAATGAATGAATAAATAAATAGTAGTACAGCTGAAATTTGAGCCGTGACTCAAATGTGTTTTTCTTACTTACCATGCTAAAGTATCTCACTATTTATGTGGAAAACCTATACTTAGACATATTATTCATGAATGAGTTTTTTTTACAAGAGATTTCATTTAGTTTTTATTCCTAAAATACCTGTAAATCAATAAATCATAATGCTCTGTGAAGCAGAATGTAACACAGTGAATGTGTTTTGGCTTCTATTTCAAGTATCAAAAAATTATGCTATGACCTTGTTTCTGAGATAACAGCAGAAATTATAGCACTGAGCTTATTTTTTATTTTAAAATGGTAATGTTAGTAATAAGAGGAATAATAACACTAAGGAAAAGGAGCAGAAAAAATTTGTTTTAAACTGTAATAGTTTTGCAAGGAACCAGATTAATTTCCATGAACTATATCTGACATTATTTTATTTTAATATGTCCATTACAAATGCATCATTAATAGAAAATATTCATTCATATCAACAAATGCCTATTAAGCAACTTTTGAGTATTCTGACCATCACAAGCCAGGGAAATTTTAAAGTGAATATAGTGTTATCTCTATTTTTTATAGAATAATCTGCTCAGAGAAACAGGATCATAATTTATCTTTAATTTCAATAAATGCTTTAATTTATTATATAAGTATAGATAATCAATACCACATAAAATTATCAAAGCAGCACACAAAATTATCAAAGCAGCACAGATGGCAGAAAAGATCTAGATTCTGAATCAGCAGGACTAGAAGCTAATTGTTTTCCCATTATCCTACTGTGAAATCCTGAGGTAATAGCTTCACATTTGATCAAAATCTTTAATCACTAAGTCACTGACTGATAATTTAACAAGTTAATATTCCTTAGGCAGCTTCACTTTATATAAAAACCTCTTGCTACACCCATTGATCTGAATATCTGACTGAGGGAAAATAAAGTCTTAGAAGTGACATAAAAAGACAGCATAGCCTCACAGAACCATATCTCTGTGCTTACCCCCTGCCCAGTAATGTGTTTGACACAGAAATCACAATATAATTTTCAAAAATTTCAGAGAACCCAACTGTAATCATCTGAACCATGAGTGAAAAAACAAAAAACAGTGTATGAATTCAGCTATCTGTATTAGGAGGATAGCACTTATTTTTTCATTGCATTAATATGAATTTCTAATTATCAATAACATCAAATAGGAAAGACACAGCAGATTGATATTCTATAATATGAAATTGGAGCACCCTAGATAACGTTGATGTTTCTGTTTTTGGACGTTAAATGGTGAGGTATTAACATGGTTCAGGGCTCAGAGGATTGGAGATGCTCAAGCATTTCCCCTGAAACAAGTGAGGTCATAAAGTGAGATTATAAAGCTTTCCTCAGTAAAAATCAATTAATTTTCATTGAAAGAGTGTGAGCCTGCATCTATAGGCAGAACTATGTGTACATCCATTCCAAAGTTTGGCTCAGAGCATAGATTCAAATATATTTTTCTCTAAACAAATGCTTCTTCCTTCAGGTGTTTTGTTTTGCTTTGTTTTGTCTCGACTGGGGAGCAGTACTGAGGATTGAGACCAGTTTCTTTGCATTGAGCTACACTCCAAGATCCTTTTATTATTTCTTTTTTTTTTCCTTTTTTTTATCTTATGACAGTTTTTGTTTTTGTTTTTTTTTTTTAAGTTCCTAAGATTCCAGGTCTGGGCTTAAACTTGTGATCTTCCCATTTCAGCCTCCCAGAGTGCTGGAATTACAGGAGTGAACAACCACATCCAGTACTAGCAGAATTATTTTCACCTTCATTTACTTAAAAACAGCAGGTGGATGGAAGAATGTACATTGTATTAGATGGTATCATAAACACATTCAGTTTAAGTGAAATGAAATATTTCCTGTGTTTTAAAGGCATTAGCTGAAAGCTAATACCTAAAGTAGTTAACCATGTGAAAACACGATAAATGAACTACAGGATACTTGTAGCACTTAAGTACATAATAATGTCACATGCTCTACATACTTTGACACAAGAATGTGCTTTTCCAAAGGAGTTTTTATTTCCCTCTGATATTACTGCAATTAATAGGACATAGAGCTACTAAACAGAAGCTACAATATGAGACACAGAATTCAGGAATGACTTTTATAACTTAACTATCAGTGAAAATACTCACTGCCTGCTGTTTAAGAAAGTTGGTGCTGGGTTTTATAAGCTATGAGAACTTCAAAAAGAAATGAAGTCTAAAGAATATGCTGTTACCCCCTAAGCAACTGTGTGCTCCATCGGGGCGAATTGATCTGTGTAAATTAGCATGTGGTCACAAACTAAGACGACAATAAATCTAAGCATGAAGATAAAATATCAAACAAGGATGAGGAAAAAGTGGAGAAGAACCCCTGTCTCTTTTTCCAATTGCTTTCCTCCAAGTTTTCAAAGAAGTGTGTGTTGGGTGAGAAAGATTTTGATTTTTAGAACCACAGATAGCTTTCTTTGTATATATGAGAAACGATGGGAGGTGAAAAAAACATCTCAAGATGAGATGAAATGTGTGAGCCAATAGTACCTGAAAAGATTCAGTGAATTACAAAGAGCCGTCTATTCTTAAATATCAATAAATTAAATATCTCTAAAAAGAAATCTTGATCTTTTCTATTTAGGAAATGTTTGATAACATAAAAATACTTGTATTTTATTTTAAAGCTAACCATTAAATTCCTTAGGACAGTATTTGATTACCTATCACTTTGACATGTATTTAACCTAAATGTATATGAATCATATGCACAGATACACACTTACAAGCATTCAATTTGGATTCAGAGGCTAATAACAACACACATGTACCAATGAACATTTTAAAAGATATGATTTTTTAAAAATTTTAATTTCCTTAATGAAAAATGATATTGAACAACGTTTCATTTTCTTATTTGTCCACTGGTATCTTTTCTGGTGAACTGTCTTTTCAGAAATTTTCCCATTTAAAAAAAACATGGAGGAATGAAGATTTTTTTTTTTTATAAAAAGTCAGTTTTTTTCACTGACTTTTAGAAGTGTGTATATACCTAGATACAAGTCCTTTAACAGTGTTTTTCATAAAGCACAATTTAAATAGGATAAAGTCCAACTTATCATTGTTTTCTTTCATGGATTCTGTTTTGGCATATTGTAAATTATATAAACAAATTCCATGTCACACAAATTACATGTTTTATTATCTTTAACATTTAATAAAAGCATGAGGCCTATGTCTAGTTTCCTTCCCTCTTTTCTCTCATTATTCTTGATTTATTCATTTGTTCCAACACCATATGTTGAAAAGATTATAATTTCTCTGAAGGATAGTATATTTTCACCTGAATATATCCTTTATAATTCACCTCCTTCCTTTGCATTTTGAGAGATTTTATCATAAACATGTATTGATGTTTCATGTAATTTTGTTTTGCATCTTTTAATAAAATATTTTCTTAATTCAGTGTGTAAATATAATGAATTATATCAATTGATTTACAAATATTGAGACTACCTTGCAGTTCTAAAATAAACACCACTTGACCTTAATATAGTATTCCTTTTATATATTGCTGGGTTCACATTGCTAATATTTTTAATCTTTTTCATACATGTTCATTAGTGATATAAGTTGGTACTTTTATTTTCCTACGATATCTTTATCTCATTTTGATAATAAGTTAACACCAATTTTGTGAAATGAAGTGAAAGTTATGATTTATTCTTCTGTGTTGTAAAATAACTGATATTTTTTCATCCTTAAATTAAAACTAGATATTAAAATTTTTAATTTTCTCACACTTGAAAATGTTTTATAAAATTCGCAGAAAAGACAATAAATTGTGTGTGTTTTTTTAAAAATGTTAACTTCGAATTCAACTCATTTAGTGGATATATGGCTAATCAGGTTATTTACTGTATTTCTCCTTGAATGAGTTTTGGTAATTTGAGTTATGTATACAATGTACTGATACATGTTCTTGGTAAAAATAATAAAAAAATTTAAAAAAAATAAATAACTGGAAACAAACAAACAAACAAACAAAAAGAAAGTGCTTTGGGCTGGGGATTTAGCTCAGTGATTAAAGTGCCTGCCTAGCAATCACAAGACCCTGAGTTTGATTCCCAGCCCCCAAGCCCCCCAAAAAAGAAAGTGTTTTATTTCATTAGGTATCAAATCTACAGCATGCCATTAGTCATAGTACTCCTTTCCTGTCATTTTAATAGCTATGAATTAGCAGTGATGGTCCTTATTTCATTTCTGACTTGGTAATAGCATTTCTATACAATTCTTCTGACCACTGTTGGCCAAGAAAGGGTAAAACATCAAACCACACAACTCCATAGATAAGAAAGTGTGCTTAAGATCAATTTAATCAGAAGTGCTTGGAAATGAATGACTTTTACATAATTTTTCCAAGAAACAGATATTCTGATATTTTTTAAAAAGTATTTTTTATTTTAAAATGTAATATTTTCCCTACATACAGCAATAGAACACAGAAGTTGGTTTAGGTACTTAACCACTATAAGATTATTTATATGGGGATAATGTGTTTTGGATTTCTTACAAGCTATGAGTAAACAAATTTAGAGTAATAGAAAACTACAAATTATAAGTTGTCTTAGAATATAGATATATCTAAGAACTGACAAAATTACTAAATATGAATCCTAGAAATACAACTTATAAGAAATTAGTATTTACTTAAAATGTACATGTATTAATTTGACACAGTGATAGGTATTTATGTTTTGTCTCTTCATGTCACTTCATTATATAATTTATATATTTTTATAAAACTAGAACATTAAGATGCATTATTTACAAGTTAATATATTTTCCTATGATTTCAGGTACTCCAAAAGAAATATATTTACTTTAGAAAAAGGAAAATGGTGGAGTTTTTTGGGTCCTCTATGTAGAGTATCATGTCATCCGCAAACAATGATAGTTTAACTTCTTCCTTTCCTATCTTTATTCCTTTTATTTCTTTCTCTTGTCTAATTGCTCTGGCTAATGTTTCTAGAACTATGTTGAATAACAGTGCTGACAATGGGCACCCTTGTCTTGTTCCAGATTTTAGTGTGAAAGCTTCTAGTTTCTGGCCATTTAGTGTAATGTTGGCCGTTGGTTTGTCATATATGGCTTTTATCAAATTGAGATATACACCATCTATTCCTAATTTCTGTAGTGTTTTTATCATGAACGGGTGTTGGATTTTGTCAAATGCTTTTTCTGCATCTATT
>PVJO010033667.1:0-11833 GCA_004026905.1 Hystrix cristata
ACATTATTAGGGAATTGTTAAATTTGTTAAGGATGATAATAGTTATGTTATTATGG
Source organism: Hystrix cristata (assembly GCA_004026905.1). Classification (NCBI taxonomy): domain Eukaryota; kingdom Metazoa; phylum Chordata; class Mammalia; order Rodentia; family Hystricidae; genus Hystrix; species Hystrix cristata. The sequence continues at coordinate 57 of PVJO010033667.1, forward strand.
AAGAAAATGCAGTATCTGTATTTTTTGTAGTTGTCTAGTGAAGAATTTAGGGATAAAATGACACATTTTAGAATTGCTGTCAAATACAAAACAAAACAAAAACCCTGGGGAGATAGATGGAAAAATGTTAATAGCGTCTTCTGTTTGGTTGGTTTTGATTTTATCTCCCAGTGCTAGGGATTAAACAATGGTTGTTGAAAATGAACATGAAAATGAAAATTTCATTCTTGAGTTTTATATATGTTTGGAAATTTTTATAATAAAATGTTGTCCCCAAACCAAACTGTTTCGGGGCTACAGAGACCTAATCCCAGGTGCCTTGCACCCATAAACCCACAGAACTTCCTTCCCACCAGCCATCTTCCTAAGCTGCTGACCCCTATCACCCCCAGGGGGCCTGTGAGGGGGTTTTCTCTCTCTGGGTCTCTGTCACTTTCCCCTGCCCCATCCTGATGTCCTAATAATCTCAGGAAAGAAAGTCAAAGGGCAGATGGGCTGGGCCAGACCGGGTGGCACAGTCCTCACTGTTCTCTAGCCTGACCTTCGGTGGGTGGGACTGGGGGTGGGACAAAGAGGGGACCGGGCAGGTGCCAACTCCTCATAGTCAAATGCATGTACTATGCAGTGAGCTTCCAGAAACCAGAGGCACCTTTCACTGGAACCCTGCTCTAAGATCTTCGCCTCCCCAGGCTCCAGGGCAGCATGCCTTGCTCTAAGCTGCCTAACAACTTCCAGATTCTGAGCCTTCTACAATGGCCCTTGAGCTACCTTGCTATATGTGAGTACCAACCCAAGAGCGCACACTGAGAAGCCAAAGTAGAGGCCAGGGACAGACCTGGGGTGATGTTGACGATCATGGCAAGTCTCATCTCTGGCCTTTTGATTATATGAGATGTACCAGCGTGTAAAGACAAGGACTTTCAAATATGATGAGTGCCATGGAGGAGGAAGAGATCGAACCCAGGGCAGAGGAAGGACAGCAGTGTGGTACAACAGGGTCGTGGTAGAGATGAGTAGATCCTGACTATCTAGCCAGAGGGAACGTGGCCCCAGGAGTGCTCCCTTATGGGGAGTGGGACAGAGGAATCATCAGTGTCACAGACTAAGAAAAATCTGGCCTAGGTCTGAACAGTAGAGTTTCTACTCTGGGAGGGAAGTGGTAGCATGAGGGAGGAAAGAGAGGCAATGGAAGGAGCAGTGAATGGACAAGGGGACAAGCACAGTGATGGGAAACAGTAGAAGGATGAAGATGTTGGGTGGGCAAGGTGTAAAGAGAAATGGATAGTGTAAGTGCAAAGGGGGGTGGGCTGGGAGCTTAAAAAGGGTTCTGGGAGGATGGACAGGGAGTGAGACAGGAGACAAGAAGAAAAAGATGGTGGCCAAGTAGGGGAAGGGGGAAGCGGGTGGCATGCAGAGAGCAGTACAGGGATGGTGCCTGGCAGAGAGGCAGGGAGACAGGGATGACAGGTCGGAGAAATGGGGCTTGCATATGACAGATGAGACAAGAAAATTCTGAAGGCTAGGTAGCCATCTATGGTGGATGGGCAGGACCTGGATTGTGCTGAAAGCTGGGACCAGCAGCATGGGTAGTATGGAGAACTAGCTGGGAACGGGACTCGACACGGTCCAGTTCTGCTGGAAGTTCACATTCGGTCTGATCTCATCCCTCATCAGTTTGGATCTTGCAGCCATTGTTTATTTCTCTGCTGTTTACACCCTTGTGGCTGCTACCAGCACTTTACTTTGCCTGGCTGTTGTTGGACTGGAAGACCCCAGAGCAAGGTAAGACTCATGGATCTAATTTTTGCATATGTGCTACCAAAGCGAGCACAAGACTCATGGATCTAGAAAAAGAATGTTCCACCTTAACCTGCAGCCCTGCACGATGAGTCCCGCTCACCAAGCCACAGATCTCTCCTCCATGTTCTCAGAACCGTAGGAGCTGGTCCTGCCGAGACCACCCTGGGGCCTCTTCCTTTCTCACCCCTCTAGCAGTTATGTTCCCTCTAAACTGGTAGGGAAGCCCTGGGTGAGTAAGAGGCACAGTGTGGCACATGCTGACTCACCTCCCGCTGGCATTTTTGTCTCAGGTGGCCGGCGTTCAGCCTGGGTAAGGAACTGGTATATCTGGACTCACATCAGGGACTATTTCCCCATTATGGTAAGAGCCTCTTCCCTAACGTGCCCTTCCCAGATGCCAAAACGCTGGGCATTCATACCAAATAACTGGGATTCTCCATAAGGAAGATGGACATCTCAGAGACAGCCTCAGTCCAGGCTAGATAACTTCAGGGTCCTCTGTACTCTGCTAAGATACTTGCACTCCCTTGGCATGACCTGCCGGACCCCACTGGCAGAGGGCGAGTAGGGGTCAGTGCAGTTTAACAAACATAGATCAAAAGCCTCCTCCAACCTACTTGTTTGGGCTACAGAGAAGTGAACAGGATGTGATTCTCTGCCATCGAGGGGCTCACCTCTAATGGGGAGGACAGACAAGATGTAATGACAGTTTGGTGCAAGGCACAGAAGTAGTTCTGATAGTAAGGATATGGTGCTATCTAAGCAGAGTTTTCAAGGTTCAGTAAAAGTCAACTACCAGCATGTGGGCATTGGCGGGTGGGGGGTGCCTGGAGAAGACAATAGCAGGATGAGGTTCTAGAAATATACTGCTGTGCTGATCCCCTGGGCACTTTGGAGTAGACAAAAAACACCGCCCCGACTCTTAGAGCAGAGCTTCCTGGCCTTTGTCACATAATAGTGCTCAAAAAAGAAAAAGAAAAATGGTCATGTGCATAAAGCACATGGATATAAATGGCCAAGACCACTCGAAACCACAGACAAGTGGCCAGACAGTTGTAGGCGGCCCAGGTCCTGCCTTGTTACCCCAGGGCTGAGGAGACCTATCTCTTGGCCTCCTGAGACCTGGGCCTACTCCGTTTATTGGAACGCTCTACGTCAGAAAGCACCCCAACCCCTGAAGGATCTTCCTCTAGCTCATTTCGTCCCCTCTGGCCTTTCTCTCCATGGCTGTAGATCCTGAAGACTAAAGACCTGTCCCCGGAGCACAACTACATCATGGGGGTTCACCCCCACGGCCTCCTGACCTTTGGCGCCTTCTGCAACTTCTGCACCGAGGCCACGGGCTTCTCAAAGACCTTCCCAGGCATCACTCCGCACTTGGCCACCCTGTCCTGGTTCTTCAAAATCCCCCTTCTTAGGGACTACCTCATGGCCAAAGGTGTGTCTGACCATACTAGAGCATCTGGTCCATTTCTCTCCTTGAAAATATACCTTCTTAGGTCCCCCATAGTCACAGCATTGCAGTTCAAAGTTTGTGCACCAGAGCTAAACTGCCTGAGCTTGAACGTTGGCTCTTGCCACTTGCTGTGTGATCTTGGGCAAATTAGCTAACCTTTATGGGCCTCGGTTTCCTCACTGATAAAGTGGTACTGGTGGTAATACTCTCACCTCAGATGTGGCATAATGAGGTAACGTAAGTAAAGTGTTCAATGTAATACCTGGCTCAGAGCATGTGCTCAATAAACAGCAGTTGTTGTTACTAATGGAAAAGGAAAGAATTCTAGTTGAAATTCAGAAAGCCCATCTGGTTATCCCACTGAAAAATTCCTGCTGTAGTTTCCCTTAGTATCCTGCAAAGTGTAGCTATTGCCTCAAAGTGAAATGTGTTCTGTTTGTCCATGGCCTTCTCTTCACATTCTTTAGTCCCATTGAGTTGAGCCTCTTCCCCCAGGATCCATGGTTACAAAAAAGTCAGAGTGTTCCCTCTCTGCTATTTTTTCTTCTTCTAATCAGTTTGTTCCTCTCTCTCCTCCTCGGTTCTCTCCAGGTTTGTGCTCTGTGAGCCAGCTGGCCATCAACTACCTGCTGAGTCATGGCACTGGCAACCTCGTGGGCATTGTAGTGGGAGGAGTGGGAGAGGCCCTGCAGAGCGTGCCCAACACCACCACCCTCATCCTCCGGAAGCGCAAAGGCTTTGTGCGCAGTGCCCTCCAGCATGGGTAGGTGTCCCCTGGAGGAGGAGTGGGTGGCCCTCTCAGAGTAGCATGACCCTATAGGTGATGCCAAGACAAGTCCCACATAAGTCTTTCCTCAAGGAACTTTCTAATGAGTAGAAGAGGTGAGCAAGAATTTCAAAACTGTGTATATCATCACTGCTTCTGAGTTAGCTGGACCAGTTTCCAGGAAGCCAAACCATGAACCAAGGCTTGATATCAGGGCAGCCAGGCTAAGGCTGCCTTAGCGATCGTGACTGATAGAAATGATCTACATCTGCCTATTAATGCTACATGCAAGAGGCACTACAGTATGCTGTAGTGGGTTTGTGTGGGACCTGGAAGAGGGGCCCTGATTTAAAGCCTGGCTCCACGGGGTGGGAGTGGAGCTCAGTGGTAAAGTGATAGCCAGGCATGCACGCAGCCCTGGGTTTGATCTCTGGCTGCATATACGATGCACACCAAACAATAATGATAAAATTCTGGCTCCATGATGTACATGTACTCTGAGACAGGTTACTTAAACATTCTCAGCCTTGATGTTTTCATCTCCATAATGTGGCTGCTGATCATTGTACCTATTCCTTAGAGTGACTGTGAGCTTTGAATAAATCTATCTGTATAAAACGCCCACCATGTGCCTGGCACACTGTAAGTGAGGCGTGCTGTAAGTGATCAAAAAATCTTGGCCACTCTGACTTAGGAGTAAAGAGGAGCCCAAGGCTAGAGGTACAGGGTGCCCTGTCAGGCCAGCATTCCAGCCCACGTGCTACAGGGACAATTGTCCCGTTGCACACTCCTAGAGGAGAGGAGTCCATCTTCTAAGGACCTTGCTTGAGGGGCCTGCCTATGAGTCTGGAGCATTAGCTAAGCAAGAGAGCTTTGACCTGGGAGGAAGGGGTCCTGGGTTCTAGCCCAGCTCCTCCCTGACAGACTGAGTGGCTGTCTCCCGCCGGAACCTGGGCTCCAGATCCCCCACTGTGTCCTCCACTGTCTTTGTTGTAAGGATCCTCCAGCAATGTAAGATATGTTGAAGTGCAGAGTCATGGCTCTTAGCAACTCATAAAGGTTTGCATGAAAGAAACTGTTCTCTTTACTCTCCTCTTGTTTAAGGAACTTAAGGACCCCAGTCTTCTACTCAGGGCGCCGTTCAGGGTAGGATCTCATGGTCTCTGGGCAGTAACGGTTCTCTGCTCTACTCCCATCACCCATGAACAGCCTCCTTGAGTAGGGTAACATCTAGGCAAAGTTACCCTCATCTTCCCTGTGCGTGAACCAACAGAAATAGTCAGGTGTTTCCCTCCTTGATGTCCCCTGGAAGCGTTTCATACTGCTGGCCTCTGGTGATCTCTCTGGCAGAGTCCAACTCCTCTTCCCTCCCTGCACCCCCATTTCTTGCCCTTGTAATGCTGGCCCAGAGATAACACTCTCACTGCCCTGGAAAATTCAGGACAAGAGACTCTAGATAAGGGAGTTCTGTTCAAGACAAGAAGATGTGCTTTAGGTCACTGGGATTTTACCGTAATACCACAGCTGTGGCCTGACCGTGAACAAACGTTCTTCCAGAGCGGTTCCCATTCTAGCCTGTGTTTGAGAATAAACTGGAGTTTCCCTATAGGGCTCATCTGGTCCCCACATTCACTTTTGGAGAAACTGAGGTGTTTGACCAGGTGCTATTCCACGAGAAGAGCAGGATGTACAAATTCCAGACCTTCTTCCGCCGCATCTTTGGTTTCTATTTTTGCGTCTTCTATGGACGAGGCTTTCACCAGGGCTCCATCGGTCTCTTGCCATACAGCCGCCCTATTGTCACTGTGGGTGAGTGTTGCTCTCAAGCCCTGAGGTCACCTCAGCTCTCTCTTAACCTCCATCTCAGCACTCCCTGCCCTGTCCCCTGAGAGAAGAGGACAGCAGAGAGGGAGAAGCTGGGAGTCAACTGGGGCTGCCGGAGGGTTGGGCACAGGAAGAAGAGGCTACGGGAAGCAGATTCTAGCACTTTCACCTTTCACTTTTCCCATCTCTCTTGGCAGTTGGGGAGCCTCTGCCACTGCCCCGAATTGAGAAGCCAAGCCAGGAGATGGTGGACAAATACCACACACTCTATATGGAGGCCCTGAGCAAAATCTTTGATGAGCATAAGACCCAGTATGGCTGCTCAGCCAGCCAGAAGCTGCTTTTCTTGTGACTGAAGAGACCGCATGTGTGCCCAAGAGCACCGGAGCTCCTGCCTCGGAGAGGAGACTCTCTTGCTGCTGACCCCAGAGAGGCCTGGAGAAGGGAGGGAGCCTACGGAGGCCGTGTGTGGTAGGGAAGGACATTAGGAGCTCGTTCCCAGCCACAGTGGAGGCCTCCAAGGCGTTGTCCCTGAGAAGCATCAGACCCAAGGTCCTGAAGGACTCAAATGATGGCCAGGCACCCCCCCTTTCCATTTTTCAAAAATCTTAATACAATTTTAAATTGATGTATAATTTACATATCATAAATTTAACCTGTTTAAAGTGCAAAATTCATTTGCGTTTAGTGTATCCACACTTGTACAACTACCACCACTATCTACTTAGCAGTCACTGCTCACTCCTCCAGGCTCCGGAAACCGCTAATCCATTTTATTTCTCTATGGATTTACCGAGTAGTCTTTCATGATTGGCTTCTTTCTTTTAGCGTGTTTTCAGGGTCCACCCATATCATAGCATGTATCAGTGCTTCTTTCCTTTTTATGGCTGAAGAATATTCCACTGTACATATATACCCCATTTTGGTTAACATTTATATTTCCCAGCAGTGAAGAAGGAATTTCATGGGTTTTTTCATAGAAGAAAAGCACTAACGAGGTAGATAAAGTCAGGCTAGATGGGTCAAAAGTATGCTAAATAATGAAAGTCTAATAAATTAAATCAGGTGGCAAAAACTACATAAAAGAAAAGCTGATTGAAGTTTGGGGGAAATTTTAAACATATAAATATTTGGGAATATGGCTTCCACGATCTGCAAGCATCAGGACACTGACGCGCCATGAGCAGAGGTACTATGAGTGTGTGACTCGCCTCTCTAGACCCAGCCCTTAGCCCAACTCATTGTAGGTGCTCATTTGTTCAACCAAGAAAAAGTGGCTGAACAAATGAATCCAAGCGGTCTATGGCATGCGGGCAATTTCCAATTTTGCTAAAGCAAGTCATTTAGCTAGTTAGTGAACTGAACTAGATCAAAACTGAAACTTGGTTTTGTCACTTTTTATGGATGGTAAACGCCATTAACCATTAAGGGCATGTAAAGAAGAAACTTGAAATTTTCAGATATACCTTACTGTACTTCATGGACAGATGGAAATCAGGGGGTTTCAGGATGCACACCTTGAGATACAGTCTCACACATCCAAGGTCTGCTATGCAATTTAATCGGAGACCTCAACACTCTGCTGTCAGACTACGACAAATCTAGTAGATAAAAGGTTGATTTTGGCATCTGAGCAAGGTGGCAGCACCAGTGGTCCCAGCCACTCGGGAAGCTGGGACAAAAGAGTCCCTTGCACACAGGAGTTTGACACCAGCCCGGGCAACATGGCGAGGCCATATCTTAGACAAAACAAGACAAAACCCTGGTACAGAGGAGCACCGGGGGCATGGCTCAGAGAGAGGGCACTTGCCTGCTATGCACAAGGCTCTGTGTTCCATTCCCAGCATGCCCCCCGCAAAGGGGTGGAGACCAATAATACAATGAATAAGTAGACTAAGCCACTGAACGATTAAAAACTTAGTCAGCAGGACATGGAATTACACTTCCTTTATAAATGTACATAAATCACTCACAACTACTATTTACACATGTGAACATTTAAAGATACTCAGTAAATATAAAGACAGAAATTCTGCATACTATAGTCATAAGACACACTTCAGAAAACTTAGGAATAATAGATATAGAATGAGTATCTACAGCTAAGTGAGAATTAAATGTATTCTCCTGACATTTGGCTCAGAAATATAGAGAATATGGAACATGTTGGGAGAAATGTATAAAATGTGACTAGGCATGGAAAAATGTGTGGAAATACAAAATGATCCTGGAGTATCTCAAAAAGTCAGAAAGCAGAGAGGGGCTCAAAAAAATGAAAGGACAGGTCAGGCATGGTGGTTCATGCCTGTAATCCCAGCATTCCAGAGGCTGAGGCAGGAGGATCGCCATGAGTTCTAGGCCAATCTGAGCTACATAGTGAGTTCAAGGCCAATCTGGACTGCATAGCAAGATCCTGTCTCAAAAAATAAAAAAAGAGAGAAAGGACAGAGAGACAGAGGAGACACAGGAGCAATCTGAGCAATAAGACAAAGAGTGTAATATTGTATTATGATCCAAATATATTATTAATGTACCTAATAATATATACTTTGGATTATAATAAAATAATATAATATAGTTACACTAGAATAATGAATTTGTAATACGATATAAATATTTTATAAATATTTTATTAAATATTTATCACTACTATTATATATGATTATATATAACATATGAGCCAATATTGATATAAATAAAGCACTGAGTCTTTGAACAAATGGTAGGCAAGGGACAAATTTTCTTTACAAAAGAAGTACTTGGGCTAGGGATTTAGCTCAGTGGTTAGCGTGCTTGCCTTGTAAGCACAAGGCCCTGAGTTCGATCCCCAGCACCAAAAAAAAAAAAAAAAAAGAAGTACTGTATAAATAATATATGTGGATACGTGCCCCCCAGGAGATGGTGCTCAATCCCCTCCCCACCTCCCAGTACAGACTGGACTTAGCAACTCAAATTTCAAACAAAAAAGTGTCAGAAGGGAAAATAGTAACTTCGAATTTCCAAAATATCCCCAATTGAGGGCTATTTTACAAAATACTTGGACAGTACTCCTCAAGATCATCGAAGTCATGGAAACAAGGAAAGACTGAAATTCCCCCAGCCTGCAGGAAACTTAGGAAACGTGATTACTAAACACACTAGATAGCCCGGAACAGGAAAAAAAAAATACTGGAGGGAAAACTGGTGAAATCCTAATAAAGCCTGGAGTTTAATTAGTAATAAATTGCTGTCGATTTCTCAGTTTTGACAACTGTGTCATGGTTATATGAGATGTTAACATTAGGAGAAATTGAGGAAGGGATATATAGGAACTCTGGGCATCATCACAGCTTTCCTGCAAATATAAAATGATTCCAAAATACACAATTTATTTAAAAATGTGTGAGTTGCTGCCAAATTAGTACTAAGAGGAAAACTTATCAGTTTTTAAAATGTTTTATTAGTAAAAAGAGAAGAGGGGAATAAAGGGGTATTTCAGTAGTAAAGCACTTGCTATTATGCACAATTCCCAGGATGGCCCCCCAAAATGAATTATATCTCTACCTTAAAAGCTGAAAAAGTGAAAGGAGAGCCAATTAATTAATTATAAAACATATAAAACAAATAAATCTATTTTATTGTTAGTAATAATTTTAGATTTACTGAAAAATTGAAAAGATAATACAGAGAATTCCCATACACCTAACATCCAGTCTCCCCTATTGTTAACATTTTACATTAGTGTGGTATATAGTAGTTGTTATAATTTTTATTTTATTTTTATTAATACGTGTTTGCAGTACGTAATATTTACATTCCTTCTGTGGAGTTGGTACATGTACATAACACATTTAATTGCTTTTTTTGTCCCCTTTCCCTCCCTCTCCCTCCCCCTTTTTTTTAGACAGGGTCTCACTATGTAGTTCAGGCTGGCCTCGAACTTGTGGCGATCCTCTTGCCTCAACCCCCTGAGTGGTGGAATTACAGGTGTGCACCACCATGCCTGGCTCCCTCTCTTTTTTGATCCCCTTTCCACTTGAGAAAGATCTATCTCCCTACTTCCTATTATTCTTTATTTTTCACTTTGTTTCTAATTTGGGTTTCTCGCGTGCTCGCTTTGGCAGCACATATACTAAAATTGTAATTTGGGTTTCTCATATAAGAGAAACCATGTGATATTTAAACTTGTGTGTCTGATTTATTTCACTTCACATCATGGTCTCAAGGTGCATCCATTTTCCTACAAGTGACTTAAATTTAATTAAAGAATCAATATTGAGGCATTAGTATTAGTCATACTTTATTCAAGTTTTCTCAGGTTTTACGTAAAGTCCTTTTACTGCCCCGTGATCCCATTCAGGATATCATACTCCATTTAAGTATTGTGTCTCTTTTGGCTTCTCTAGGGTGTGATCATTTCTCAGACTTTCCTTGTTTTTAATGACCTTGACTGTTTCGAGGAGTGCAGGTCAAGTGCATTGTAGGATGCTCCTTTACTGGAATTTGTATGATATTTTCATCATGGTTAGACTGGGGTTATGTGTTTTAGGGAGAAGCACCGCAGATAATGAGTCCTTTTCATCCCACCATTGCACTGTACCTGTCTCTTGATGATGACCTTGAGCAAGGGGTGAAATAGCATTCGTCAATTTTCTCCAGTTATAGTTACTCTTTTTCCCCCTTTGCGTACTGTAATCTGGGAAGAAGTCTCTATGCATAGCTCACATTAAGGAATGCAGAGTGACGTTTCCTTCCTTGAGGATGGAACATCTACATCAATTATTTGGAATTCTTGTACACTGGAGATTTTCTTCCAGCAATTTTTAAAAACTTTGAGAAAGCCTAATTTGTCAAATTATTTCATATGATTATTGGGGTGGTGGGTTTTTTTTGATCCTAAGAAAACTTTGCCTGCCCCATAGCAGGCTTTTTGCTTGTCTTTATTTTCAGATCTTTCTGTAATAAGAATGCATTGCATGTAATAATTAAAAGCGAGTTTTAAACTCAAAAAATAAGTCATAAATTTTCATATATAGGGTTTTTCCTCCTACATTTTTAAAAATTTTTCCTCCTGCATTTTCAAAAGCTTTATTCCTAATTTTTTGGGTTTTTTTTAATTCGTATATGTTCATGATACATAATAAGTACATTCATCTTGGGGAACTGGTACATATACATACTGCTTATTAATCTTCTAACTCATTCATTCCCAGATCCCCTTCTCACCTCCACAAAGTCTGCCTACCTGTTTCCCTTCATCTGTCTTCCTTTTTGCTATTTAATTTATTTTTTGGATTCTTCATACAAAACAAACCATGCAATGTTTATCTTTCTGCATCTAATTTATTTCACTTAGCATTATGGTCTTAAAGTACACCAGTTTTCCTACAAATGACTCAAATTTATCCTTCATGACTGATTAGTACTCTATTGTGCATGTATACTGCATTTTCTTTATGCATTCTTCTGTTGGCGGATCTACTGGCTACTTTCAGGCCTGTTGGTTTGGCAATGTCTCCACAGATCAAAAATTTAAAACCTAGATTTTGAAAAACAGATGTTTAAATATCCATAAAAATTTGAAAAAACCATCTCTGACATACCAAAATTATCAATATGTGAAGAATCAGTAGCAAAAAAAAAAATTCTTTAACTGTGATACCATTTCTTTTGTTGGAAAGTCTGGGTCACAGCCAAGTCAAGGGAGAAACAAGACCAACATTGCAGGATTGGGTCATTTTTCACCTGTCATGTCTACCAGGCCTCCAAGTCAGAAAATCCACTGGCAATTGTAGATATGATTCTGGGTAGAGATAAAATCTGAGGTAAATAGTAAAGAATTAAAAGTAAATTAGCTCACCTTGGGGAGAGAGGAAGGGAAGGAAGTAGGGAGGTGGGTGGGAAGAGGAGGATGAGAGAAAGGGGAAGAAAAAGGAGAGGCGAGGGGAGGGG
>PVJO010033668.1:0-11826 GCA_004026905.1 Hystrix cristata
ACATTGGATCCTTCTCCAAACTGCACTTTGCACACTATTTTCTTCATTCTGAAATTATACAACATATAAAGCAAAATAAAGACCATAGCACATATTATCTAACCAAAGCATTTCTGAATTCAATTCTATTAAAATCAGGACAAAGACAGAAATATCTCCAATCTTTTCAGTAATTTTTAGAAAGGTTTACCTAACATACTAAGGCAAAATAAACAGAATAAATATTGAAAAAGAAGGTAAGACAAAAGATTGAAACAAGGCATTTCATAAACCAAAGATACCTAACTTATTAGTAAGCATGTGAACGATAACCAGTATCCTTATTCACGAGTGATCCCCACATTCATTGGGACGGCTCACTGTCAATCGGTGCTGGTATGTTTTGGCATTTTCTGTTAGAACCGAACATGTGCACACACTCTGGCCCAGCAGTGTTGTTCCTGGCATATACTCAGTGGAAACACGCATACAAGAACAGACATGTACAAGACTGGTTCTGGTTTTACTCATAATATACAATTCCACCCCAGCAAGGTACCTCGAGTATAGTCAAAACCATACGCAGAGAAGGCAGAATGGTTATGCTGAGGGTCAGAGGAAGGGACAGGTAGGGAGTTAGCATTTAGTAAGTACAGAGTTTGAGATGATGCAAGCGCTGGTAAAAGATGGTGGCAGTGGGTGGACAACCACGTAAATGTGCTGATGTGAATGCCACAGTGTGGACGTGTAAAACGGCAAGCTCACTCTACACACATGGACTCATACTCCACATACTACACTTTGTGTGTTTCTACACAATATTTTGTTTTTGAAATGAATTCATGATGTTGTATAAATTTGTTTATATAATCATTCATTTTACTAACACTAACGCCTAAGTGTTTTCCAGTATTTGGCTATTATAAACCACAAACATTCTTGTATGTCTCCTAATACATATGTGCATAACCAACAACCTAAACTGCAATAAGCCACAAACTGAAATAGAGTTTCTGCCTAATAGCAGAATTGTTGCATTATAGGGAATGTTTACATTCAGCTTTATAAAGAATATATCTTAAAAATATAATCAAATTAAAAGGAGCTTTTTCTAAGACAAAATATAGATTCTATGAAACAAGACAGAAGAGGTAAGATAAAAGATCTTATCATAATCCAAAATTTAACAATAGAGAAAAAACAGTCCAATCTCACATATGAGTATAAATGTGAAAACCATAAATAAATTAGGAAGTTGAAATCTAAAAGTATACAATAATCAAACACCATTACCAAGTTGTCTTTACTCTAGGCATGCAAGCATGAATATGAAGAAAAATGTATGTAATTTATAAAATGGGTCAAAACATAAAGACATGATTATTCCAATGTGAAAAAATATTTGGTAATATTCACAATCAATTTCTCTTTTTTTAATCCTCTTCATGAATCAAAACTAGAAAAAAAGCTTCCTAACATAATTAGAATAAGAAAAGTCCACCTGCCCGCACATCTATTACTCAGACTTGTTCTAGAACTTCTAGCCCGTGTACTAAGAAAAAGAAAGTGAGGTATACATATTAGAAAGGATACAAAAATCAGAAAGGAGAAAACTTACTGTTTGCAAACTTGCAAATGATTTTTCACCTAGAAATCACAAAATTAAAAACTCCTATCGTAAAATTATCTTTGAGTCTTACCATAATGGAGGCAAACACAGCACTCATCAATGTGCCCAGTAAAGATACTCTGTCCTTTCTTTGGTAGAGCAGGAGATAAAGTGGAAGGCTGGCATTAAAGGTCCATGTTGTATGAAAAATACTAACTTTTAACACAAGCACCAGGGGAAACAGAACTATCATTAGAGGAAGGAGCCAGTCCCGCCTCCCCTTTCTCATTTTCACTCTCAGAGATAACTTTATTGAATCAAATACAGCACAAAATGGCTCACATTTATAACATTGTCTCTTTCTGTTTTTCTTTTTCTTCCTCCTTTTTTACTATTAAAGCAGACCTCTGAATTCATACACTTCACATGCATAGATAATCTAACACTATTAGTTTAAAATCTTTGCATCTAACCGTGCCCATTCACAGATCCTGCTTCTGCTTTACGCCAAACGACACAAAGTGAGCTCTGTTACAAGCCCCTCCTCTTACACCAGGAATATTACCGACAAAACACAGTTCATTCATTATGCTACAAAATGCAAGAATTCACACACACGGTACATAGGGTTTTCCCCAAGCAGGCCTTTTCTAAATTTTTCACAACAGCAGCAGGAGTAAGGGTCAGCTGAAGCCACGGCGCTGTGGGGCCCGCAGGCCTCAGGCTGTGCACCCAACTCTCCGCTGGTCCCTCGCCTCCTTCCTCTCCCCTTCTCTGCCCCGCAACCCTCCCCTGTCTTCTTTTTCTACTATTATCAGAGAAGCTCATTTTATGTGTGTTCGTGAACCCTAAGGCCAGTCACAAGACAACTGCTAACCATCAGCAGGCTTCTTACAGCTTTTCTGGCAGTAAAACCAAGCTCCTCAAACACATGGAAGTTAACATTACTGCCAGAAGTGAGAATAGCTGTACTTCATTTACGTCTACAAAAATCAACTGTCTCTACACGTCAGCACTGATCTGTTAGAAAATAAGAAAGAGAACAAAACTTCCTTCCACACAGCAAATAGGACAAATAATTACAAAAAAATGGACAGAAAATGTGTAGGATACATATGAGGAGAATTACAAACCTTTACTTAAGGTCATGCACAAACTCTTCATTTCACATCTAGTCACATGCTTTGTTGGTAATATATATGTCGTTTGTTACTCCAATGTCCTTAAAAAGCTATCGATATGACCAGCATCGGACGAAATCATAGAATGCATGCAGAAAGGGATGGAAACAGAAGAACATAGCATGCATTCACCATTACTGAAGCAAATTAGCTTCACTGGAAGAACGACCACAATTCCAACTTTTCTTGGGAAGAAGCGCCCAAGTGTTTAACAGGATCCAAGACAAAGGAAGATACCTGGAAGTCGCTGAAGGTAAGAAAAGACTGCCGACCCACAGCAGCGGCACCCCTGGAGGGCACAGACTGCGGCCTGGGTGTGAACTGAGTGTCCCCAGGGGTATGTGGGGGAAGCCGGCCCCCACTGTGGCAGAGCTATGTCACCTTCAAGAGGTGAGGTCTGGGGGCGGCACCCACAAAGGAGGAAGTGGCTCCTATGGGACGCAGTCAGCGCCGAGAGAGGTATAAAGCTCCTCTGGTTGCTACAGAAGGCCCACGGGTCCTGCCCTCTTTGGCTTCCTGCCTCAGCCTGTAATCCCTCTGCATGTGCCTGCCATGGGGACCCCAGAGCTCAGCACACACTGGGGCCACCTCCTTGAGCCTCCAGAACTGTGAGCTGAAGTTCTTTCCTTTATGAAGCAGCCTGCCGTAGTCCTATCTTTATAGTGATGAAGAAACAGACTAAGAAAGCGGAGAAACTGGCAAACCTCAGAGCAGATTAAGGAGACATCAAAGCATCAGGAAGCTGACTGTAGGGACACACGAGTGGCATGGGACTATCAACACGTCACTGTGCTGCAGTTTACCTGGCAGCTGTTTTTGCTGCCCTTCTTTCCTGTCTTAGCAGTACAAAAAATAACAGTACATAAACAATCAGTGGTGTCCTAAAGAAAATAGTATGTTTTAAGTTCCCCAGAAGTCTTGTGTGTTCCCAAGTGGGGCTTCAGGAAGGCGAGTGGATCGTGAGGATGCTGTGTGCATTGCCGGATTGACCCTTCATGAGTCCACAGCCGAACGTGCTGCTGGGAGGCAGGGCCCAGTCAGAAGGTGTAGCCGCTGGGGCTGTGACCTGAAGGGGCATCTCCCTCCCCAGCTCCTCCTCCTCTCTCGCTTCCTGCCTGCTGAGGGTTAAGTATCCCTCTCCCCGTCCTGTTTCCGCTTGGCACCAACAGTGCACTGTGAGCTAAAATAAACCTTCCCTCCTTCAAGTTGTAGGTGTAAGGTATTTTGTCCTCCCCGGGAAAGTAACTACTAAGACATCTAATCCCCTTGTTAATGTGGAAAGACACCTGTGAAGGGCTGAGTATGTAGGCAAGTGGTAGAGTGCTCACCTAGCATTCACGAGGCCCTGGGCTCAATTCCCAGACCACGGAAAATACATCTACTCGACAGACCTAAGTGCGTATTTCAAGGGCCCACATACTAAAACTGGATTAATAGTAGAGCATGGCCCATAAGTGAGGACAACATGCAACCTTGCCAAGTGCTTCCTATTTTTTCTGCTTCTTAATCTGTGTATTTTGTGAAAATCCATCCACCTGCGCACTTACGTTCTGTGTACATTTCTTGAACTATGTCATGCTTTCATAATCATTTTAAGAGACCAGTGTGTGGCATAGTTGATACGGTGTGACCCCCCCCTTTCTGTAATGTGTAGTTGTGCATTCCCTCTCACACCTATGCATACAGTTGTATCTGCAGCCACAGGCTCCAAAATATCAACAGTAATTATAGGAAGATAGGTGCTTTTCCTGTCTTCTTTATGCCTTCCTCTGTCTGAATATTGTTTGCAGTGAATATGTTCTTTCTTTTGCAGTCAAAAGAGAATGACAGAAGTATCGATACCATTTTTAAAACACAGAGTGGACTCTAATACAAACTATGGGCTTTGGGTGATGAGGTGCCAACGTAAAGGTATAATCAAAAAATATAGTAAATATTCATTTTTTTTAGTTTCACAATTAAAGACACATTGCTATTAGTCTTCCTTAAAATGCTCTTCTGCTTCCTACATCATTCTTGTCACTTTCTGGAGCAGCTCTGGAAATCCTTTCTTGAATGTCTTGGGCTGGGGATTTAGCTCAGTGGTTAGAGTGCATGCCTTGCAAGCGCAAGGCCCTGAGTTCAATCCCAGCACCAAAAAAAAAAAAAAAAGAATTCACTGTATTTTTGATCATACCTAATAAAGACACGAAAGAGGACTTCTGGAACTGCTTCAGAGAGTGGTAAGAAAAATGAGATGTGTGTTCAAAGTGAGGGGGAGTATTTGGAAGGGGATTAACAGCCATGTGTCTTTTACTGTAGTAATTTCTTACATTTAAACACTCATTGTATACTTCAATCACACTTCATAGGTCATTTGTAATCAATATACCACTCTGGGATGTTGGCAGAGAGGAGACTGCATGGAGGGGAAGGCAGGAGTATGTGGAAAATCTTCTTACCTTCCTTTTAATTGTGCTATGACCCTAAACTTCTCTAAAATGTAAAGTATTTCTTAAAATGAAAAACTAAATGCACACATATATAAAACAAAACATGCATATTCTTTGAACAGCAATTCCACTTCACAGAATTTGAGTGCAGAAATAATCGAGACTGCGCACAGCAATTTAGCTATAAGAATGTTCACTTCATATCTTCTACCAGTACTTTGTTTCTGAGAATTTATCCTAATGCTTAGAGATATAGCTGGGCTTGGTGGCCCATTCCTATAACCCCAGCACTCTGGGAGGCTGAAGCAGGGAAGTTGTAAATTCAATTCCAGCCTGGGCAACTTAGTGATTTAGAGAAACCCTGTCTCAAAATAAAAAATGAAAAAAGGCTGAGGATGTAGCTCAGTGTGAGGGACCTGGATTCAGTTCCCAGTAGCAACAACAACAGCAGCAGCAACAAAATAGATACAGACAAATGTTTGTTTATATGGTTTTAATCACAGTATGTAGTAAGATATTGTTATGGTTTGTGCCTAAATGTCCCCCCAAAGCCTCAAGCAGTCATAGATGGGGATTTTTCAGAGGTAGCTGAATCTAGAGTGTTTGATTCTGGGATTAAGGGCATGCAATTACTAAATCAATCTGCTGATTGGTTTGGCCCTGCCCTAATCCCGGCACCCTGGATAAAATGAAAGGTGTGGAAAGAAGCTACTTAGGTCCTTTTTGCTTGCCTTGCTGCCTTCTGCCTGTCTGCCAGGCCACCCCTGCCTTGGAGCCAGCTGATTGTGGACTGAAATCTCTATGAACTATGAGCTAAATAAATCTTTCTCCCTTCAACTTTGGGTGTCAGGAACTTTGTCTCAGCAATGAGAAAAGTAACTAAGACAGATATCAAACACTTCCACCAACCTGGGAAGAGTTAAATTATGGCACATTCACCTATTGAAATGTGGCCACTATTAATGAAGAAAATGTAATTACTGAGGAAAATGTTCATTAACATTATTAAATGAAAAAGTATAAAACTCTAAATGTGATACAAACCCAATTTTGTAAAATATGCATAAAACAAAAAATGAAATATAGAGAAGGGAAAAGGAAGAAAGACATGTGAATGTTTACAGTGGTTATACTTACCTCTCTGCGACTGTAAATTTTTTAATTCTACTTTTTGGGCTTTTCTGTATTTTCCAAACTCTCTGAGACAAGCATGTTTGACTTTCTTAATTTTTAGGAAGAGATACTTTTGGTTTTTTGTTTTTGGGTTTGTTTTTTTTTGTGTGTGTGTGTGTAACTGAAGTTACTTGTCCAGACAGCAAACGTGCACACCAAAACAAAATTCTGATTTTAAAAAGCCCAGGCAGTCAGAGCAGGCCTGGCACATGCAGCTGAAGGGCTGAAAGTAGGGTCGAGCAGCACGTGAGCCCACCTCAGGCTGCACCATTCTCTGCTCCTTTGGTTTCCTTCCCCGAGGAAGTGGTCCAGCCCGGCAAAGCAGTTCAAGAGCCACAACCAGTGATACAAAAATGTGGGAGAAGACATTAAAAAAAAAAAAAAAAAAACCCAGCAAGCATCATAATAATCAAGGGCCATCTAGTGGTAAGAGCCAAAAACCTACAGACCTGAGGAAAACTTGAATTTAAAACAATGCATAACCCAACTGTAATTGAAGTCATTAACAACTTTTACAAACAGCATCACTGCATTAAAAACTCTCAGCTCAGGCCCGAAGTGTGGCTTGGTGATACCACATTTGTCTAGCATGTACAATGCTCTGCATTCAATCTTCAGCACTGCAAAACAGATTAATCAATAAATTCTCAAGTCATCAGATTTCAGAAAAATGGGCAAAGTTACCAAACAAAAGTTATTTCACTCTAAAATCAGGAACAAGACAAGGATGCACATTGTCACCACTCTTATTCAATATAGCTCCGGAAACATTAACCAGAGCAAATAGACAAAAGAAAGAAATAAGCACAGGAAAGGAAAAAGTTAAATTATCATTATTTGCAGATGACATGATACTCTACACAGAAGACCCCAAAAACTCCACCGAAAGACTCCTAGATTTAATAATCAAATTCAGTAGCCTAGCAGGATACAAAGGCAACACTCGAAAATCCATAACATTCCTGTACACAAATGACAAACTCACTGAGAGAAAAATAAGGGAAACAACACCTTCTACAACATCGAGAAAAATTAAATACTTAGGAACCAATCTAATGAAGGAAGTAAAAGACTTTTATGCTGAAAATTACAGTACTCTGAAAAAGAAGATCAAAGGGGATATCAGAAAATGGAAAGCTAGCCCTTGTTCTTGGGTAGGAAGAATGAATATAATGAAAATGGCCATACTTCCAAAATTGTTACAAGATTTAAAGCAATCGTGATCAAAATACCAATAACATACCTCACAGAATTAGAGAAAACAATCCTAACATTCATTTGGAACCAGAAGAGACCTAGAGTGCAAAAACAATTCTGGGCAACAAAGGCAAGGCAGGGGGCACCACAATCTCCAATTTGAAATTATACTACAAAGCTACCATGATGAAAACAGCACAACACTGGCAAAAACACAGACCCAAAGATCAACAGAACAGAATTGAAAATGCAGAAACAACTCCAAACACACTCAACCACCTTATCTTTGACAAAGGGGCCAAACACCGTCACTGGAACATGTTTCTAATATGTCTTCATAATTGTTATACTAAAATGTTATGCTGCCCCCAATCTCCAGTTTTCTCTACATAATTTTATAATTGTTATCTGTTAACATTCTACAGAGGTTCAATTTCTAAGATAACCATGATTGGTAAGAAATAACAATTACCTGGTCATGTTATCTATTTCAAAGTATTTGATATTTAGATACAATCATAACATTAAACCTACTGCTCCCATTACAATGCTGGTGTAACTAATCCTTATGGGTGTTCAACAATTTAGGTTTGTGGACCAGAGATACAAAGGTAACAGGGCTAAGAGGAGAGTCAATATTTTGGCTGTGGCCTTCCAAGATCAAGGACCCAGGACAAGAGGGAAACTTTCTGTAACTTTGTTAAGTCACCCAACCTTCTGAGTGAGGAGATTGTTGGACCCCAAAGAACAGGAATCAACTACTGTACAGTGTGCTAAAAAGGAGGGTCACCAGAGGAAAAATATTTCCCCTTCTTCTATGGGAAGCCACACTGTCAAGCAAGACCATGACCTGTCCTGGCAGCTGACACTGACAGAGGAGCTGAGAGGCTCTGCACATGGTCACGCAAGTAACCCCTGGAGAGCCTTAATTGACCTTGATATTGGCAAGCAGTTAATTTTGATTAATACCAATCTCATTTTAGCTTGGTCTTGAATACCCAGCAGAAAAGTATAACCAAAGATAAAAGTAATAATAATATAGACTAGACAAAAAAAGAGGGCTCCAATCATTAACTCCTGCTGGCAGTTCCCAGTCACACCTGTAGGCAAGTCTGAGTGCTGGACCCCTTAAGAAGTAGAAGAGACACGGCCTCCGGCATAGCAGACCACCAAGCCAACAGCCTACAGTTTTACATTTGTGTCTGTAGAAGCTACCACACCCTCCTTTTTAAGTTTCCCTTCAAGTAGGTTACTTCCCCAAAGCAAATCGCTAAAATTAGATTTAAATCATGGCTGCCTCCCATCCCAGCCTGGCTCCTTCCTCTAATGACACTTCTGTTTTATAGTGCTTATTTGGCCCCTCTGTACTTAAGTACCTTTCTCACTTCATTTCAGATCACGTCAATGCTATCGAAATGCGGAAGGTCCCACAGACGGAGCCTGCCATGGAGCCAGCTACCAGCCTCTTCCGCCACAGCCACCTAAACTGTCTCTCCTTGACTGATGCCAGCTGCCTTCCATGTCATCCCTAACCAGCAGGAAGCAGCCAGAGCAACAGTCGCCCTGTTCTCCATCCTGTAGCAACAAGGATGATGGAGTCAGAGAGGGGGATGCAGGGACAGTCAGAGGAGCACAGGCAGGGAATTAGGGCACGATCTGGGTGCACGATGGCTGTGAATTTACCAAATGCTTACTATGTACTATGAATGAGGATATGACAAGTTTTTGTTGTTGTTTTTTGGTGTGTGTGTGTGTGTGTGTGTGTGTGCGTGTGTGTGTGTATGCGCACTGGGATTGAACTCAGGACCTTGTGCTTGCAAGGCTAGAATTCTAACCACTGGGCTAAATCCCCAGCCCTTGTACTATTAATGAGGAAGTTAATTCTTGTGAACCTATAACATGCACTTGTTATAACCCCCCAGCCCCTCACCTTCTCCTCATCCCAGAGAAAAAGGCGGCTAGGACTTTGATTGGCCGAGTTCACACCAATCAGTGAAAGTTATTTTTAGAAACCAGCTTACCCCTGTGAGTGCCCAGATACCCACAACAGGCACTTGCTCAGGTCCCCCTGCCTCAGCATGTCCTTGATGTGTGGTGGCCTCTCTGTATTTGCCACGCCATAAATGAACTTTTGCTTTAGTTACTTCGATTCATTTCCCATGGACCCTGACTTCCTCGTGCTCTCCCAAAAGCGTGGACACAGACCCAGTCTCGCCCCTGCCCTCATTCTTCCCCGGAGTGAGGACACGGACCCAGAGGAGCGAGGGGGCCACTGCAGAGCAGGACTTGCAGCCCGCAGAGACTGTCCACCTGATGCAACCTGGGGAGGCGCACTACACCCAACTCTATGCTACTCTCCCGGCCCTGAGCTCCGGCGTCAGCGCCCCTCGGCCCTGCGCAGAGCCAGCTGCCCACCGCCTTCCCGCTGCGAGGTGGGAACTTCGCTGCCACCTCCGACTCTCGCCTCCCTGCACAGCCGCCGGCAGAGCCCGCCGTGGCTCTGTCCACGCGGGGCAGGTCCCGCCGCTCGCAGAGCTCTGCCGTCCCCGGGTCACACCCTCTCCTGTCCGCAGGCCTTTGGCGGCTCCGGACTCTCCCCTGCACCGGCCCTGGCTCCCTGAGCAGCGGGGCGTGGGAGCCTGAATCCTTCCCGCCGCCACGCACTCGGGCCCACCAGGGCTCCCTTTCTCACGGCCAGTCGCAGCCCTCACAGTGGCCCTCAGGTGTGGACCTCGGCCTCCTGCTCTCTGCCCCCACCGGCCTCCACCTCACACCTCTGCCGGCTGGCCTTCTGTCTGGACAGCTCAGATTCACTTTCAGGAAGAGGCCTGCTCAGACCACCAGGGGAAAACTGCCTCTCAGCAGCCTCAGCCGCACCACCTGCTTGCTCTAGTTTCCTCACAGCATCCTCTTGGCTCTTCCCCCCCCCCCCCTCCCCCTCCTCTCTTCTCCCCTCCCCTCCCCCTCCACGCCTCCTCTCTCCTGCTCCCTCTCTCACCCTCACCAATTAATTGCAATAGGAGAGGAGGAAACAATAGAGGGAGGGGAAATGAGACAGGAGAGAGTAACAGACTCAAGAGGTAGGAAGTACCGAGAAATGATGAATGAATAAACATGCACTTGAAGTCCCTGCAAAAGGCTGGAGTGAAAAGGATCAAGCCAGCTTGCCCCACGGACCCCTAGAAAGCTCAGAAGGTAGCACTCTGAGTACCCTAGAAGGCATCTGCTGTGAGCCCAGCAACCCAGTGACAGCACTCCCAGGAGAGGGGAGCCGAAAGGAGCGGGCAGAGGGAGGGAGGCGGAGTGAGAGACAGAACAGAGAGGAGAGGCTGTGGGCTCACAGTTTCAGAGAGTTCAGTCTACCTTCACCAGCTCCAAGGCACCTGGCAGCGAAGAGCCACCAGCACATGGCAGGCAAGAAGCAGAGGGGGAGAGGAGGAGCCAGAGAGAGGCGGTTGCCCTCAAAGACATGCCCCAGAGACTTGCCTCCTCCACCTGGCCCTTAACAGTACATGAAGGAACTCACAGATGGATAAATCCAGTGATGAGGATAGCACTCCCAGATCCTGTCACCATCCAAAAGCCCATCCTCTGAACACCGAGACTTCCGGCGGATGTTCTAGAGCTAAACCATAACAAACTGTTGTTAACAGTAAGTAAGGGGGGCGATGAATGTTCAGATATCTTTTTTCTCTTTAGTTTTCTTTAGTACTGAGCTGAGGGTTGAACCCAGGGCTTTCACACTAAGATACATTCCCAGACCTTTTTAAATTTTTGAGACTGGGTCTCACTAAATTGCCTGAGCAGGACTGGAATTTGCAGGCCCCCTGTCTCAGCCTCCCACGTGCTGGGATTACATGCATGCACCCCACCTTTGGCTCCTTGGACTCTCTAAAAAGAAATCAGAGTGAGACAATGGAGCAATGCCACAGAATCCCAAGGGGAACCCTCTCTAACCTAGATGTGAAACAAAGCAGTATTTATCCATTGCAAGAGCAGAAAAAAAAAAAAATTCAAGCACAGAGAATTCAAAATATTTGCCTCCCATGAACCTCTCCAGGAAACTACTAAAGGACACACTTCACCAAAACAAGAGAGTAGACTAAGAAAGAGGAAAATAATAGGATCAGAAAACAGAGGCCAGTCAAAGGAGAAAACAAAAGGGAATCCCAGGCTGCTGCCCCAGAGGCAGGTCCCAGGCATCAGAGGGTGCTAGGGACAGACCTGGTACACACAGGGAAAGACAGGCTGGGAG
>PVJO010033669.1:0-11830 GCA_004026905.1 Hystrix cristata
TTTTTTTTGCTGAAATAAAATTTTCCAGAATCATGATGCTTTACCCCCAAAGAGTTCAGTATGCATCATCTAACAGGAATATTGTCCTGCACACAAGACTCTATGTTGGGTTATTTCCGCCTCCTTCCTCTGGCTTTCTCCCTTTCTGTGTTGTGTACACCCATCTCCTGTGCGCTGGGGCAGCCTTGTGTGGCTGCTCCGTTCCTGTGATGGGCTAGACACGGATCCTGGACTCTCTCTCCTCATTCCTCTCCTCACCTGCCTGACCGCTTACTTTTAGGGCTCAGTTGAGTGTGGTGTTGCCTCCTCTGGGAATCCTTCCATGTTCTCTCCAAACTGGGTACAGAGTACAGGGATCCTCATCCATGGGCTCCCCCACCCCTGCCTGCACCACCCAGAGATGTCCCTGCTGTACTTGGCCCTTGGGTCCTGTTAGCCTGCCCCGTCTTCATGGCAGGCCCCAGGTTGCTGGGCCACAGACCTCCCTTGTCTGGTACAGTGCCTGGTACATGACTCGATATCCATCTATCGGTGGTTTCAACAGAAACCTGCAAGACAGGAGAGAGACAAATGGCCCACTGGGGAAGACACCTGCAGTGTGTCACCAAGAAAGAAGGTATCTCAGACTACCTACTGACACACACCACATCACAGTGAAATCAAGACATTCCATTCCCCAAAACACCACCAACAGTGTAAAAACCAAAAAACCAAAACTACAGTATGAGAGAAGATATTTGCTACATACAAACCTCACAGAAGACTCACATCTGTACTATGTTTTTAAAAGCCTTGTACAGATCAAAAATGAAAAGATAGACAGCCCAGTAAAAAAAATAAGCAAAAGTATATGCGGATGTTTGACCAAAGAGGAGGGTCTCAAGGCTGGAGGACCTGGAATATGATGCTTCACAGGCCCAGGCATCCGGAAAATGCAAATAAAATCATGCCAGCTACCATGACAGCCCCATCAGAGTGGCTGAAATTAACCAAGGACACAGCACGTGCTGAGACCCATTTTGGGAGGAAGTAACCAGAACTCTCACTCTTCACTGTGAGAGCACAAAAAGCTACGTGGAAAACAGTTCCTGAGGAAGCTGAACACGTGTACCCCCTTGGCTGTTCTAGGAACACACCCGTGTGCCATAGTTGGGAGCCGGGATGGCCCCCAGGCTCGTGTGTCAAAAGTTTGGTCCCTGGCCAGGCCTGGTGGTACATGCCTGTAATCCCAGCACTCCGGGAGGCTGAAGTAGGAGGAGTAAAGTTCAAGACCAGTTGGGGAAACTCAGCAAAAGCTCATCTCAAAATAAAAAATTTTAAAAGGTTGGGGATGTAGCTAAGTGCAAAGACTGGGCTCATTCCCCATTTGGGTACCTTTGAAAAAAGTTCGGTCCCCAGGTTGGTGTTAGATTGGTGATGGAACCTTGAAGAGGTAAAGTGGCAGGCGGAAGGGGGCGGGGTTATGGGGATCCACCTTCGAAAGGGACACTGGGACCCAGCCCCTTCCTCTTCTCTCTGCTTCCTGGCTCACCATGAACTGAGCAGCTTTGCTCCAGGACCTGGGCCCCAAAGCAACAGTGCCAACCAACCATGGACTGAACCCTCCAAAACTGTGAGCCGAGATAAACCTTTGCACTTTAGACACCAATTATCTTGGGTACTTGTTCCAGCAGCGCTACACCAACATGCCAGGCAGGTATGAGCTCCCCAGAAGATACGGAATACTAAATGGCAGTGAAATGGCCCAACCGCAATTGCACACAGACAAGCGCAACTGGTACAGGGCTGAGGGCAGAAGCCGGACATGGGATGGTGTGTTGCCTGACTCCCTTGGAAATGGCACAAAACAGAGTCCAGAGAGCAGGCTGGAATAGGGACTGGGGGCACTGAAGACTGGGAGGCGGTACGAGGAGCCTTCTGGGGCACGAAGACATTTCCATCTCCATCTCAGAGGTGGGTACTTATGTCCCTTCCCATGTGGCACTGAGAATGAATTTAAAAATGAAGTAAGGGTGCAGCCGAGATGTGTGCCTTCTGTTACATATAAGCAAGACCTTAATTAGAAGTCTGGAAGCCACAGGCAATACTAAAAAATAAATTCAGCATGTATCACGGGATAAGGCAAGCAAACAAACATCAAACTAGAAGGTTAAACACAGCACCCAGTACAGTGGTCACCGGGGGAAAGGGGACAGGGTGGCTGGGGAGGGTGTGTGGCGAGGTACACTGTGTTCATATTGTGTACCCCAGCTCCCAGGCTGACCAGAGAGCACACACCTTGGTACTCATTTATGTAGCCTCATGATAACGAACAGGGTAAACAGGGCCAGCCATGGACCAGGACGAATGCGAGTCACGAAACACACCAGGATTATGGTGAGGCCGCTCCAGGCACCTGGGATGGGTGACAAGCAGGCCGGGGACCACAGCAGCCTTGGATAGGGAGGGACCTGGGCACAGGGCGTTCCCTGGCTTCTGGTGCCTCTCACCTCCTGGCCAACCGCAGCTTGGTGTGGCCACTCCTGTGTCTCGACTCTGGGCTTCTGGGGGTGGGCAGGGGTGCCGGGAGTTGCTGCCATTACTAGCTCATCGACTGCTCAGCAGTGAACACCCGCCTGTACCCCGCAGCCTGACCTCTGCACCTGGCATCCCCCAGGCGCCTCCCACCGTCCACACCCAGCCCAAGCTCTGACCTCACCCTCTGGCCCTGCCAAGCGCCGCCACCTCAGAATCCTCATTGCTTCCCCTACTGCACTTGTTACCCAGGTGCCTACACTGTCCCCTCCAGGGCCAGCCCTTGGCCCAAGCTCCTGTCATCTCTGCTTGTCACCTTGCTGGCTGCTCCATGCATCAGCCCCCACCCCCAGCTGCCAGCCACTTATGCCCCAGGACGCATCCTCTGCAGAACCGTCCAACAGTGCCACCACCTGCTGCCAACCTCCCAGCGACGCCCTTCGCCCTCTCCGTGGGTTCCAAATCTGCACCCAGCAGGAAGGCTCCACACAGGCTGGGTTCCCCTCCTGCCACCGGCTCTGCCTACACTGCCCCACACTGCCCCAGATGACCTCAGGCATCCCCGCCCTGTCCTCATTCACTGGCACTCACACTAAGGGAGAAGAAAAGGAAATGGCTCCACTAATCCAGTTGCTCTCCCTCCTCTCTCTCCCTCCCCACCCTGCCTTCACCCTACTGTGGCTATTAGGGCTAAATTAGCATAGATTAAATGTGGCTGCACTGCAATTCCCTGTAACACATTTCTTCCCTGCCCCAGCGAGCCAGCCTGTATCTGCTGACTGGCTGCAGTCCCTCCTCAAGGCCTCCGCAGATGCGTCAGCCCCTTTGTGCAGGCCTTGGGGCCGAGGGCTTGGCAAGACCAAGGCTGCAGCCCTCATCCTAATGGGCTGCCTGCATCCGGGATAACAGGCCGGTCCTGGATGACGCCTGGCACTGGGTTTGCTGCCTTGGAAATACTCTTTCCTACCTGGCCAGAGTGTGGACACAGCCTGCTAATGCAACTCCACAGCTCCCTGGGGCTACGGCTCCCATCCTGCCACCGCCTGGGAACAGAGCAAGGCCATTACCACAGTCACTGAATGTCCCCCAGCGGGAGGCTCGGGAAAGGTGGACCAGCAACAGCACTCTTCTGTGTGACCTTCAGCGGGTTGCTTCTCCTCTCCCAGCCTCCTGGGACTCCCAGCCCCATCCCTTGCCCTGGTGCCGCCGCCGCCGGCTCCCTCCCCAGGCAGAACGCACACAGCCCTGGGAAGTGGAGGCTAAGGGCGTCTGGGGCGGATTAGCCCCCAGCAGCTTCTCTAGATAACTCTGATTCACAGGGATCAAGCCTCGGCCTGCACAGAAAGACAGCTCCCTGGTCAATAGTGCTGGGGCCTGGCAGGCAAGGCAGAGGCTGTGACTCTATAAAACACAAGAGCATACACACCAGATATATCCCTCTGGTGAGAGTCACTAACACTACTCCGTCCCCTGTACCCATGGGTTTGACGTGAGGCTGGACTCTGGGATGAGACAAGAGACTCCTAGGATGTAGAGACCTTGTATGCTTTGCCTCCTGATTTACCCTCCATGTCTAGGGCAGTTCCTGACACCCAGCAGGTATACAATAAAAGTTTGTTGAATGACTGAGTGATCTCCACTCAGAGCTTCCAGATATGTGTCTGTGAGCTTTACTGAATTGGGAAGGGAAGAAATGTCCCTTCCAGGGGTCCCTATCTACTCTCTCCACTGGCCCCAGGAGAAGGTCTGACTAGGAAATCCTGAAGAGCCTGTTGCAAAGCACCAGGCCACCCTGAGGCCACAATCTCCGCACCAGCTGACAGGCCTTGTTTGTCCCATGAGACCTCAGGGGCAGCTTCCTTAACCTCTGAGCCTCAGTTTCCTTATCTATAAAGTAGAGGTCACTGTGCCTTCTCATGAAGACTGCTGGGCCAGTGAGACTAGAGAAGCCGTGCTCCCGGGACAAAGCCCTACACTGCCAGGTCCTAATAAATCGTAGCTGTTAATAAGAACAATAATCATTATTCCATCAGACCTGGTGAATTTTCACGACCACAGTGACTGCTGGGGCTAGGCAGGAGCTGGGGCAGCAGCTCAGGGGTGGAAAGGCTGGCTGAGGACAGGCCCAAGAAGAGACCTGAGAGTCACACACGGATCTGGTGGCTACTGGTCCCTCAGGCCTGAGCTCTGAGGCGGGGCACAGCTACACCCCAGAGCGCTGCTCCAGGCCCGGGCTCCGCCTGGGTCAGTGGTGGCCCTCGCCCAAGAGCTGCAAGGTGGCTCCCAGCTCCCAGGTCCACAGCTTGCGGCAGAGCCTCTAAGCCGGCAAGTCTGTGGCTCCCCATCTAACACAGCCCCGGTGGGAGGGCGGAAACCCAGAGAGCCAGGAAGGGGTCAGGCAAAATCTGAAGGCTTTCATGGGAAACCCCAACATCTTCACACTGCCCCAAATTGACTTGCAACCTTCAGCCACCCGTCATCCCCATCTCCTGGAGCAGCCTCATCCCCACTGGGCTCCCCGGTGACTTCCGGCAGTGCCTGCACAGACAGACTTGATATTTCTGTATTTATCTTCGCATGTTTAAGGAAAACACACAGCAGACATGTTATTCCCTTGACTTCCCAGCAGTCTTCGCACAGGACGAAGCCCAGCCCCCCACTGTCCCCTCCAGGGGCCTGGCCCCATGCGGCTGCTCTCCCCTTCACTTACAGAGACCCCGACCTTGGAAACCTGCAAAGGTCAACACTCAAGTGCCCCCAGGCTGCGAGGTAGTCAGCCCTCTGGGAACCTGCCGCTCTGTGGCCCGGCCTCCATCCTCTGGGACAGCATGGCAACCCCACATGTCTCCCCTCTCCACTGCGGAAGGGGCCTCAGCCTGTGGAGTGTCCTCCACTCACAGGCTGACGCGGAGCTGGGGGTCAGAAGTGTCTGTGGCGGGCAAGCAGAAAAGAGGAGAAGAAAGCTCCCAAAGAGATAAACCAGACGGAGGACAAGGCCCAAAAGGCTGCATGTTACAGTCCCCTGTCCTGACTTGAAATCCAAGGAAGAAAGTCTCTGCTGGGTCACACACACACGCAGCAGATGCAGCCATGTACAAGTACACACAGCAATGTATGCACAGAGGTACACACACATGCATGCACGCACACTGCACTTATACTGCACATGGACATGAGGTACACAAACATGCACACATGGGCAACATGTGTATAACTACACACATTTACACACTAATTCACACCACTACAGGGCTAGCTAGCCATGCATGCCTTCCCCTGTGAGCAACAGAAAGCAACTCGGAGCCAAGGGCGAGCTTCGCAGTGGACAATGACAGGCTCCCTTCCACAGGCATTGCACCCCGGTGGTCACTGAACCCCGTCACCTCCACCTTCCTGCCCCGGCCCTGCAGGGGAGTGTGACCCACCTAGGTCACAGTCCTGACTCAGCCCCGCACATCACTGGTACTGATGTGAGGGGCCCTGGGTGGCTCATTCCATGTCCTTGCCTCCAGCTTCCATCTCCACTGTCTGCGGCGGCCTGAGGGCCTGGGAAAAGTGCAGGCATCTCTGTTGTGACTCCCAGCCCAGCGGGGCCCCATGTCCCCAGATCACTCACTGTACAGGAAGCTCCCCGCAGGGGACCAGCCAGAACTAATGCTACAGGGTGCTCAGAGCCAAACCCACGAGCCCGGGGCCTCCTTTGCACCTGTGTGTCCAGGCACACATGAGCCAGCCCCAGAGAAACCGCAAGCCCCAGATGCTCCATTAATGACCCAGATAGAGGCAAGGCTGTGGATCTGAGTTCAATCTACCCACCCCATGGCTGCACCCACCAATCCCCAACAGAGAGGAGTTTCAAGAAAACCACAGGAAGTCCAGTGCCACAGTGCTGCAGAGATTGGAAAGTTGGGTGTCAATAAAGACATTTATAAAAACTCATCCTCCTGCCCCTCAGAGAGGCCCCGAATCTCCTCTGCAGCCCTGAGGTCAGTCCTGAGCTGCTCCTTTGATGCTTCTATCTATGCAAAGCTCACTCTTTTAAAAAACGGCCTTATTGAAGTCTAATTCACATCACATACAACTCACTCATTTAGTGTGTAAATCAATGTCAGTTTCCTCACAGATCCATGCAACCATCACCACAGCCAAGTTTTTAAACTTTTGATTTTGATTTGGTTTGCTGGCCTTGAACTCAAGGCCATCCTCCTGCCTCAGTCTCCGGAGTGCTAGAATTGCAGCCATACACCACCATACCCAGCACCATAGCCAATTTAAAACTATTTCCAGCACCAAAAATGGAACCCTACTTCCTCTAACTTCCCCCGTCCCAGTCCCTGGCAACCATTACTCTACCACCTATCTGTTCCCTATTCTGGACACTCCACATACATGGAATCATTTGCTATCTGGACTTTTGTAAATCAACAAGTTGTAGTGTGGGTCAGTATCACAGAGCCCAGCACGGGACGGAGCAGAGCCATCTTGGGCCAATCAGCCATCCTAAAACAAACCACGACTGCCCCAACTCATCCCCATCAGCATCCTGCACAAACTTCATGCTCTGAGAGTCACATGGCAATGTCAGGCCCAGGATGCAGGCAGACGTGCGTCTTTCTTTGACACTGTGTCTATCTGGGTGAATTTTTTCCCATCCACATTTGTGGCCTCCATAACACATTTCACATGGCATCTTAGTGGCCCACACAGGGAAATGCTCTTGCCTTCTGTCTCTTCCTTGCCTGCTCTGCGATGGGCAGGCGCAGCAATGACTGGGGGACTCTGGCCAGGCTTCTCTCTGGTGGGACTCAAAGGCACTGAGCTGTGACTCTGGCTCACTGCTGCCCACGAAGGTACAATCCCAGGAGACTTTCTGATCCCTTTGTAGCCTGCAGCTCTATTTGCAACTTAGTGGGCCATCCCCCGGTCCCTTGCATCCATCTCTCTGTGGGGACAACTTCCAGGCAGACACTGCACATAGTTAGGCCCACCGAGGATCTCCTGCACTCCCCTGCTCCGTCTCAGCCTGGGATGCACTCCCAAGCATGGGCTGCGGGCTGGGGATGCAGCTCGGTGGTAGAGCACTTGCCTAGTAAGCGCAAGGCCCAAGTTTGATCCCCGGCACCTTCCCCATGAAAGAATGGATTGAAATTTGACCCCCGGGACCTCAAAAAGAAGCAACTTATTTTCTTTTGCAACACTGCCTGGTCTCAACACAAACTTCCAGGTTAAGAAATCCGGCTTTTCCACAGCATCAGGTACTAAACATAAATCAGTGCTCTTGGCATCTTAGTTTGTAGAAAGACAGTATGTTTGGTTCTGTTAAATTCATTTTCATACATCACTAATATACCAAAGAAAAGATTTAAAGTTGCTTTCTTAAGATTCTAATATATAACTCTATATACAAATGTGGGGGTTGAACTATGTATTATTAGTATTTTTCTTATTAAGAAAGAGGCATAATTTGTCCAAATCCGAGAATTTTGTAAAGATCAATTGGTTACAATTTCGGAAACTATTTAAAGAGTTTTCTAAAAGTCAAAGTTTATAGCATTGATATGAAACCAAATTCTGTATTTAAAACAATACTTAAAACTTTCTTAAAGTTCTGATCGGCTGTCAGTAAAAATTTACAAAAACTGGCCTAAGAAACAAAAGTTTCTGTTGTATCAACACAACTTCTGTTTTGTGCTGTTAGATTTGATTACCTAGGAAACTAGATCTTAGCAGTTTTTGTAAGCATTGGTTCGTTGTAAAGTTTTTTAAATGATCAGTTTACAATCTCGGTTAAATGAATAGCTATTATTTTTAGATTATTATAGTATATTTGACACTCTGTGACACTCTGTCAAATACATATACATCTGAGGACTCAATATGCTACATCAATGGCCAAAGTTTGTAAAACTAGAGATATGTAAGTTTGATACATGCACAATAACCAATAAGTGCTTTCTTTGGTACAATATTCATTACACCTAGACTTTAAATATATGAAATAGTAAGTAAAACATTTTTTAGTTTTTAGCAGTCCGTGTTTGCAGTACACAATGATTACAGTCCTTGTGTGCAGTTGACATGCATACATAACATGTCTTAAATCTCTTTTCATCCCCACACTCTCCTCTCTCTCTCTCTCCCTATCTCCCCTTCCCCCTCCTTCTCTCTCTGTCTCTCTGTCTCTCTCCCTTCTGATACAGGCTCTCACTATGGAGTCCAGGCCTGGTTTGGCCTATGAACTCACAGCAGTCCCCTCCTCAGCCTCCTGAGTGCTGGGATCACAGGCACACGCCACCACGCCTGGCTTCCCTCCATGTCTTGGTTTGCTTCCCTTTTCCGAAAAATCTCTCTACTTCCTATTATCCAGCTTTTATTTTTCTCTTTGCTTATACTTTAGGTTTCTTGTATAAGAGAAGCCACGTGATACTTACACAGGTGTGTCTGACTTATTTCACTTAGCATTACGGTCTCAAGATGCATCCACTTTCCTACAAATGACTCAAGTTCTTCCTATGGCAGAATAGTACTCCACTGTATAAATACTAAACTTTCTTTATCCATTCATCTGTTGATGGGCACACAGGCCACTTCCAAGATTTATTATAAGTCATGCTGCCATAAACATGGGTAGGCATGTAGGTAAAACTTATTTTTGCTGTTATACTCAGTCCCATTAAGGTGGGGGAAAACTTGCTGTTTGGATAATTCTGTCATTTAAAACCTGGTCCACATCTCTTAGCACTGACAATGTTATTATATAAATGAGATGCACTTGTACACCAGGTAATAAGTCTATTTGTGGTCATTTAACCCTGCTTCCTAAGCTTGTAAAAGATCTAAATCTATTTTTAAAAAAATTTTTTTTAAAAATTTTTATCAGTGATATTAAATGTTGCAGAACTGTTAAAAAGAAAATCACAAATTATATCTACACTACTGAGTTAGATTCTAAATTTCACGTCAAAAGCAAAGAGCTGAGTTAAGATATAAAGGACTTGCGTGTAGCTGTAATGTTAATTATCACCGACTTCTTTGTATGTTAAATGCATTTATGTTCTCTAAGTGTAAAAACCTTTTAAAGTGCAGAGCTTACAAAGCACCTTGCCGCACTGCCCCCCAAACCAAAATTGTTTGTAATGACCTTCTCAGGCCTATGTTTATACATTCCTAGTTGTATTACAATACAGGCAGGGTGATGCCAATAACTACAAGATTAAGCATTGGTCACAGAGTACATCTGCAAACAATTACATTCTACTGTGTCTTGCTCCTGCTTTGTTTTGCATTTTCCTCACAAGACTGTTACCTGCCAGCATTCTGCAGGTCTGAGACTTCTGGCCCACGATGAGCAGTATTTTAAGATAAAAGGCATCCTCTGTGAGATGGACAGGACACAACACTGACTTACACCACCCAGTTCATCACCACAGCTAGATCACCACGGTTCATGTTAAGACCACCGCTCCCACCGTGCAACCAGCCTAACTGGCCTTCCGGGTGTCCAACAGCCACGCCCACATACCAAAGCTAAGGGCTGAGAAGACGCGATGCTCTGAAGTCAGCCGGGACCCAGGGAACAATGCGACCCCTCAGACAGGGCCTGCAGCTCCATCAGGCTGCTCGACCCCAGAGCGGGGCCTGCTGGACCCCAGAGGACAAGAGTCGACCAACGTACTCTCTACACACGGGAGGGTCACCAGAGGGAAGAAGCCGTGTGGCCAAGTGAGACCATGACACAAACGCAGGAAACCAAAAGCTCCTCATATGTCCCCCCAGCATAACCCCTAAGGGGCCTTAACTGACCTTAAAATAAAAAGAGGTTAATTCTACCCACTTTGTCTTCAAGAGAAGAGTACTACCAAAAAGTAAAACGGTTAATAAAACACACACACACAAAGACAAACATCTTGGTCTATTCCTCCTCAGGATTAAGGCTAAAGTCTTTCAGGTGAAAATAACATAGTCATGACATAGTCAAAGACCATGACAGGCACAAGGGACAAACTAACTCTGGGGTCCTTAACCTGTTACTAATCACATTAGAAACATGATTTGAGTTTTCACTTAAAGTGGTGTTTGCTAAAAACCATGACTCGGATCTACAGGTACCCAGTGAGGGACTGAAGCAGAAAAGAACTTGCCC
This sequence comes from Hystrix cristata, assembly GCA_004026905.1. Classification (NCBI taxonomy): domain Eukaryota; kingdom Metazoa; phylum Chordata; class Mammalia; order Rodentia; family Hystricidae; genus Hystrix; species Hystrix cristata. The sequence continues at coordinate 10,658 of PVJO010033669.1, forward strand.
TCCATTTTGTAAAACTCCGGGCCAAAACTTTCTCAGTTCCACATACAGGCATGTTGGCAGCAGCTACATAAAATTTGGCAAAACAAAATTTCTTAGCCCTGAATTTACCTAGCCTGCCTTATTACCCTTCAAAACTGAGGACACCAGGATAAGAGATTTACAGGGACATTCAGCTCTGCCCAGAATCTCCATTTCCCTAAATCCATGGTCACCTTGGATTCCAGCAGAATGAAATAAATTCTCTGGTCCTATAAAATCATCGAGCTCTAGATAGCCCCACTGCAGGAAGTAGAAAGACCTGTACTATGCTGGGGAAAATGCTACAGATAAACAGGACAAGTAGGACAATATATCCAGCACTTCCAGGAAGATACAAAATTACACAATCAAGCTGCCATGGGATGGACAGACTGAAATAGCAGCTGGTCATGGATGCCTTGGCTTCTCCCTTTTCTGGGCCCACTTGTATCTTTAGGACTCTTCTTGCAGGTCCACCTTTATTTAACACGCCTGTGCATTTTGTCTCTGCCAGGTTATAGTCTATCAAATTATATCTGATCCAAGATGGACGCCAACCTCTCCCACTCAACCCTTCCCTCTGTACCCCTTTAGAGTGGACTGCCCCAAGCTTTTGCTCCTAATCTGGCTCCAATGACCCCAACAAACTCAATATTTAGCCTACGACAACCACTGAAGGTAAGCTCTCTGCACAAACGTCAAAGATTTGACTTTGTTGATCTGTCAGAGGGGAAACATGCCCAGGATGGGACAGCATATTGCCATCTTGGGTCAATCAGATAATCCTAAAACAAGCCATGGGTCACCATGACTCAGCACTGCTGACATCTTAACAAACTACATGCTCCCAGGGTCACATGGAGATGCCATGATCAGGATGTGGTTAGACACGGGCCACTAACCGTGCTGACACAAAGCAAGCCACCGCCTCCTTCTGGTCCCCTTAAGGCCACCACTACCCATTCTCCCATAATGCCATTCTGTACTCTTTATGCTTGTTTAACCTATTGTGTGATGACCCCACAGCTTGTTTATCCATTCATCTGCTGATGGACATTTGTGTTGCTTCTACTCTTCAGCTCTTGTGCATAAAGCTGGTTTGTTTACATATCTATTTTTGTGTGAACGCATGTTTTCCTTTCTCTTAGGTATCTA
>PVJO010033670.1:0-11830 GCA_004026905.1 Hystrix cristata
AGGCATGATAGCGGTGGCACTGGGTACGCAGACACTGTCTTCCACAGGAGGGAAAAGGGAGAGCTCCTTCCCTGGCAGCACCGTAGGAAAGAAAAGGGGCTTGCTCCCAGTGTTGCTTCTGTTTATCCACGTGAGAGTTGTGGCGCTTGAATTTGGTGCCTCGGGCTGAGGTCAGGTCCAGGTCACTCCCCCAGGTCACTTTCCCTTGCCAGCCAGCCTTAGCCACGCCCTATTCCTAACTCAGGAGGATGGGGTAGAGATTTAACTCAGTGCAAAATCTTGGATTTAATCCCCAGTACCACACACACGCACGCGCGCGCACACACACACACACACACACACACAACCTGTAATACTTTCAATAAAAATTTTATTATAATTTGTGAAGCATATTATATTTTTAAGATTTTTGCCTTCAAAACAGTTAACAATAATTTGAACAAGGATGAAAACAGAAATTCAATGAATTTCAAGGAAACAAAAAGTTTATATTCTGATAGACAGCTAAGTAAGGTAGAAATATTATAGGCAATCAGACAGGGCTGGGCCTTCAATGGAGTCAATACACAAGAGGAGAATACACTACAACTATGGCTAGAGGTGCATCCATTGAAGGTCAGGCCTCAGGGTAAGGCTGAGGGATAAACGATGAACTGAAAATCGCACTCATCTGATCTGATAAAGTCTATGTCACCCAGGTGGGCAGCCAAGACCTCCAGATCCACCCCATCCTGGGAAGTCTTTGTTTTTTCCATGTTCTTCCCCATTGAATCAATATTACCTAAGCGACTACACTTGTAATATTATTGATTAATAATCATTTTGACACACATTGTACCCGCCTTGTGATTTTGCACTATAAAATGTCCCCTCCTCCAGTGAGCTCGCTGGCAACCCACTTGGGTCCTCTCCTGTCTCTCAGGAGCTCTCTTTCTCTCTGTCAATCAATTTCCTACTCTTAACCTCCTTTGTTCCTTAGAATTCATTCTTCGACTTCGGCGAACACAAACTCAGCGTAACTGACATCTAGCAGGTTGGGAGTCATATTTTTTCCCCTATATCAATATGATGATCTAGTGTAAATTTACACAAAAGTGTCACTACTGGTTTTTAAAATTTGGAAGAAGAGTAAAACATGTTAATGGCACTCTTGAGTTTTCAAGTCCCTTTCACTGATTCAGCACACTGAAAGAAGAACTGGCAGGAGCAAAGGATCTCCTGCTGGATATCTCTGCAAAAGACATGATTTTAGTGGAGAAGAAGCAGAATTTCTTGCACAAAAAAGGGAGATGCTGACCTCTCTGATGCCAGAAATTGTGGGTGCAGAGGGAGGCAGGTCCAAATGTCCTAGGCACCTGCCTAGGTGAGAGACATGTAGTCCATGATGCTTTATGGCCTGCTTTACAGCTACCTAGGGGATGTATCACAGAGCGCTGGTTCCTGTCTCTTCTCAGCAGCTGAGGAGCCTCTTTTAATGGCCTCAGTTCTCATCCAAGACTCAGTCTCTGGGCAGGTTGGGGCATGAGTACCCTCCAGCTTCATTGACTCGAGGTTTCACCAACCCTAGGCCTCACCAACACCAGGTCTCATCTTCCTGCCAAGCCCACTATAGGCCTCCCTGAGACCTGAGCAGCAGGAGTGTGAGGTGCAGCAGGCAAGTGTAGGGACAGGGGTCTCCATAGGTAGGGAAAAGTTAGGGTAAAGGCCTCATTAGACATTATTAAAATTTAATAGATAGTTTTGACCTCTACAACCAGACTCTGAAGGGCAGAGACAGCTATAATATGATAGTTAAGGGAAGGCCTGAGGTAGTGTGATTAATATAAGAATCACAAACTTCCCCTTTATTCCTTAAGTCTGAGTAACCTGTCCTTGAGGTCCCCACCCATGACCTTATCCTCCACCAAAGAACAGGGAGGGGGTCACACAGCCAGAAGACAGCCAAGGCCAAACTGAAAGACAAACCAAGGAGAAGATGAAGGACAAGCCAGACAACCAGTCAGATTCCAGGAGCCTACGTGGGACAAGGATCTCAATAAAAGGAGCCGCAGACAAGAAATCCACTAGTATTTCACTTTCAAATGCGCCCTACTTGTCAAGTAGCTATCTATCTTTTCTCTCTTCCCCCTATTCACCACTTTTTTTTTTTGGTGCTGGGGATTGAACTCAGGACTTTGTGCTTGCAAGGCAAACACTCTAACCACTGAGCTAAATCCCCAGCCCTCACCACTTTCAAATAAATTGTCTTCTAAATGAATTGTCTTCTCTTAGTTTAAACTTGGTTTCTTTAATTCTTTACCGTAGCTTGTTTTACAATTGCTGGGAAGTGTATTTTCTAGCGGGGCAGCAGCTCACAGTCCACCACTGGACGTAACACAAGGAAGAAACCAGACTTGTTGAGAGGGGCCAGGATGCACAGGGAGGCTGGTGGAGAGAGGGCACCACCAGCCTCTCCCCAGTCAGGAACCGGGGTAGGGTTAGGGTGAATGGCAGGGTTAGCATTGGTGGCAGATTAAGGTTAGGGTTAGGGTTAGATTAGACGGGTTAGATTAGGGTTAGATTAGGGTCAGGGCAGATGTTGGATTAGAGTTTAGGTTTCCATCTTGGGTTTAGGTTTGGTAGGATTAGGATTAATTTTATGTTAATGTAAGGTTCCTAACCAAGTGTTAATGTTGGAGTTTGTCATATGCTTGGCATATGCTTAGGGCTAAGAGTCAGTGCATTGTTAGGTTTAGCATTTACAGTTAGGTTAGGTTAATGCTCTGCCAGGAAATCAATGGAGTTTTTATAGGATAATGCAACCCTTTGGCCCACTTCACTGTCACCACCTGCCCTACCTGGGAGAAAAAATATCTTCCCATTTGGAAACAGTTTTCTTTTTCTGGAACTCACTAGAGGACATTTTCTTTCTTTATGGAGAGTAGAACTCCATATATCAGATTTCCTTTATCCATTGATCTATTGCTAGGTGTATAGGCCGTTTCAAAATTTTAGGTATTATGAATGGTGCTGCTACAAACATGAAAATGTATGTGTCTCTGTAAGATGATGGATGTCTTCACATTTCTTGAGAAGATACATAGATGGGTTATACATCAGTCAAATAAGATTTACGTTTTTAATTTTTGGAGGAATTTTCAGAGTGGTTGTTCTAGCCTTCATTTCCAGTAACATTGTAGAAGAGTTCCCTTTTCCCTACGACCTTGCCTGCATTTGTTATTTTTTGAGTTCTTGATAATAGTCATGCCTAGTCAACCTTATGTTGTTTTGATTTGCATTTCTGTAATAGCCAAACATGTTTTTTCTTGGCTATTTATGCTTCTTTGAGAAGTGTGCTTTCATTACAATTGCTCTTTTTAATTGGGTCTTTCATTTTGGAGGATCTATTTTTTTGTTGTTGTTTTTCCTTATTCTAGATATTAGTTCTCTATCCAAGGAAAAGTTGACAGAGAATTTCCAACTGTGGAGGTTGTCTCTTCAGTCTGTTGCTTTTCCCTTTGCTGCACAAAAGCTTCTTAATTTGATATAATCCCATTTGTTGATTCTTAGTATTATTTCTTGTACACTTGGGATTCTGTTCAGAAGGTTTTTGCCTACGCCTATGCCTTCAAGAGCTTTAACTATTTTATCTTGCACAATATTGACTGTTTCTGGTCTAATACCTAATTCTTTGATCCATTTTCACTTGACTTTAGTACAGGGTGTGTGAGTTATGGGTCTGGATTTAACCTTTTGCATGGGGCTCATCAGTCTTCCCAGCATTATTTGTCTAAGAGGCTGTCTTTTCTCCAGTGTATCATTTTGGCCCCTTTTTTCCAAAATCAAGTGGGTGAAAGTGCCTGAAGTTGTTTCTTGATTCTGAATTCTATTGTGTTGATTAACATGTCTGTTTTTTTCCTCTACCATAATGTTTCATCACTGAAACTCTGTCACATAATTTTGCCTTTTATAATTCTGAGAAGCATGCTGATTGGAATTTCACTAAGTATGTATATCATTCATAGACTATCATCATTTTGACAATATTGTTTTTGCCTATCCAGAAAGAGGGGAGGTCTTTCCAGTTTATAGTTTCTTCTTAAATCTCTCTTTTTTTCAAACTATTATCATTTTTGTTCTAGGGGATTTCTACTTCCTTTTTTTGGCCAATTCCCATGTATTTTTTAAGGTTTCATGAATGTGATGATTGGTGTACAGGAACACTGTTAATTTATACCCTGAACTATCTGCCATCCTATGTTTTCTTTGGTCTGGTATCTGTTCAGATATTTACCTATTTTTTGGTTGGAGTTGACATTAAGAATTATTTGTGGTTTGGTTGTGTGTGTGTGTGTGTGTGTGTGTGTGTGTGTGTGTGTGTGTATGTGTGTGCCGGGATCGAACTCAGGGCCTTGTGCTGGCTAGGTGAGCACTCTAACCACTGAGCTAAATCCCCAGCCCTTTATTTGTGTATTTTGAATGCGAATTTGTTCTCAGACACATATTTTGTAGAGAAGTTATCCAGTATGTGGTTTGTCTTTTTGATGTCTAAACAGGCTATTCATGCCTTAGAAAATTTAGTTTTATGAAGCCAACATGATTAATACATTTATTTTTGCGAAGAGAAAGTTTGAGGTTTAAAGTAAAGAGAGGATTAGGGGATAGGGTATGAGTAAATTTGAGAATTTGGGTTAAGGTTATGTTTTGGGTTGGCATTAGTTTGTATAGGAGTAGGGTTATAGTTAGGGTTGATAATTAGAAAAATTACACTGAAATTTTCTTATATTTTATCAGTTAAATACTATTCCAAGTACATTGTGGTAAATTAAAGATTTACATCGTGAAACCTTTGAGCAAATAAGAAAACATTGTTCAACAAAGTATAGCATATAATTTTGCTAATTCTGACAAACAATATTAAAGACTTGGCTTAAAAATCTATCTTCTGGTGCTGGGGATTTAGCTCAGTGGTTAGAGTTCTTGTCTCACAAGCACAAGTCCCTGAGTTCGATCCCCAGCACACACATACAAAAAATCATTTTCTTACAAATCTGAGGGATGAAATCCAAGCAAAAGCTGGCTGTAGAATTTCTTCTGAACCTTCTTTTTGACTTGAAGCTGGCTGATGCCAAGCTATATCCTCACATGCCCTTTCACATGTTCACCACCAGTGTCTCTTTTATGAGGACTCAAGTCAAATTGGATTAGAACAGACACAGATTCTTGTTTCCCTTTTAATGTAATACAGAAAAATTGGCTCATGCTGGTGTGGTAGTGCATGCCTGTAATCCCAGAACTCAGGAGGGTGAGGCAGGAGGATCATTGTGAGTTTGAGGCCAGCCTATTCTACATAGCAAGAACCTATCTCAGGAAAATTTGGCTCACATAAAACATGACAGAGGGCTGTGGATTTAGCTCAGTGGTTAAAGTGCTTGCCTTGCAAGCACAAGGGCCCGAGTTCGATCCTCAGCCTCAAAAAAAAAAAAAAAGATGACAGAAAAGGTTTAGGCTTACCCTTCATTCCTCAGGGGGTAAGAGGACATGGTTGGAAGGATGTCAGGCACTCATTTTCATTCTGTGGACATCCCAGCCTAGTCTGGTCACTGGAACCAACACAGGAATTCTCAGAAAAATTCTCAGAAGATACATGCATCCATCAGACAACTTGGGCAGCACCAGTATCTCCCCCAGTCCTCTGGAGCTGATGACCAGTATCTCTCAGAGCTCAGTCTAGACATATTGTCATCAGGGGCTTCCAGTGCTGGAATCCATTCTACTCCAGGCTGCACTGGTCTTAAGTATATCCCTGAATTCTCTTAGCATCCCCAGTCTACCAGAATCCTGGATACATTGTGGGAAGTGCAGTTGGTGGCTGGCCTAACCAGAAAATGTGGTCATACTGCAGGGCTTTTCTTTCAAACTTCACGTCCATTCCTGACTTCATGGACCTTATTTTTCTGCAGTAAAAAGAAAAAGATCAGAGTCCCCCTCCCCCCAAAAGAGATACTTCGACATTTAGATAGGTATTTTGAATAAAATAGGTCATATTATTGGGATAGAGGATGGCACAAAGATGGGGTACAAATTGCATTGTGTGAGGAGGGAGGGCTTCCCAGAGGATGCAGTATGAGCACTGACCCTGCTAAGAGCTGGAGGACTGGGGAGTAGAATGGACAAAACTCATGCATGGTCCCAAGCTGCCCAAAACCTTAATGGAGCACAGTGCTATCCAGTTCTCGTAATGTCAAATGTTCCATTCTTGTTGGCCTATACATGTGTCTTAGTTAGATTTTCAGAGAACCAATGGTTTTAAGAGAGCAGATTTAATGGAGGACATTTATAGATTGTAGTATTCACCCAGAAGCCAAATGCAGAAGGTGCCGAATGCCCATCTAGGCACTGGAGACCCAAAAGATCCAATTGAGGGCTAGGAGCCCACAGCACTTTCCCATGTATGTCCATGTCTGCACATCATGGCTGAAAAGATCCCTGGAACCAGGAAACGATGCTTGCAGCAGAGATGACAACCAGAGCTCCTCCAAAGCAACAGCAGCCATCCTCGACGACAGCAAGGCCCCGAGCTCCTTTCTTGACGAGGACAGCCGAGCCCCCTCCAGAAGAACCAGCTGCAGCAGAGCTTCTCCTGGGAAACAGCCGGCCAACTAGCTGCGGCTCCCACTCTGCCTTATGTTGCATCAGCAACAATCCTCAGGTAGATCTCGTACACCCAGCATCACACCAACTCAGTCCAGCTGGGCGTTCTGGCGCAGGTTGACCATATTAGGTCCACCACAACATGTGACCAGCTGTTTGCACTGGCCTCAGTTATTTCGGCTGCACCTTTAATGCAGGATTCAGTGTGAGTTTGGGATAGAAAATCCTGATTTGCTTTAGTTACAAACCTTTCTTATTGTGATTTCAGTTAGCAACTGTACCACATAGAATAAGGCAGAAAACATTCATTAAACATTTATTTAGGTCTTGAGTATCTTTGTAGGTGATGTTCTAGTCAGGGCACAATTAAAAAAACCATTGATGAACTTCATGTTCTTTATATACAATTCCAAGTATCTGGGAACATTCCGGTGATCATATTCTTGATAACTGTCCTGAGGGATTTGATATTGTATGACTATATTTCACCAATTTATGTAGAATGGGTATTCAAAAACCTGGCAAAGACACTTTCTGAGGGTTAGGGTTAGGGTTAGGGTTAGGGTTAGGGAAAGGGTTAGGAATAGGGGTTAGGGCTAGGGTTAGGGGTTAGGGTTAGGTTTGGGTTAGGCTTCCCGTGAGGTTTCTCTTGCCGATTCCACTGGTCATGCACTTGGCCTTGCCAAGCAAGCTTAGGGCACATGCAATCTCACAGCTCGGGCGAGGCTCTGCGGCATGGCACGAGAACCTTTCCTCCAGCTTAGGGTTAGGATTGGCGTTGTGGCGAGGATCAGCACTAAGATTCACACTGCCAGACACTTGCCCCGCCTTGCCAAGTGGAGGGCACCCCAAATCTTGCCAGTGCCGCGAGGCTTAGAGGCAGGGCGCCACCAAATTTCGGCAGGTTAGGTTTAGGATGAGCATTCTGGTGAAGGTTAGAGTGCTGAGTCATGCGGCAAAACATTCGGCACTGCGCCTCGAGTTGAGGGCAAGCCAGATATTGTGGGCAGACGCGGATGTAGGGGCAGGTTAGGAGAAAATGTCCCCTGGGTTAGCGTTAGGATTGGGGCTCTGGTGAGGCTCAGGGTGGCCATTCGTGGTGCAAAATACTTGGCCCCACTTGCCTCGTGGAGGGCACCCCAGACCTTCCTGGCAGAGTTCTCTCTAGAGGCATGGCATGACCCAATGTTGCCAGGCTTAGGGTTAGGCCTTGGCTTCCTGTGAGAGGTAGCATGAGGATTCCTGCGGGCAAAGACTTGGGCGAGGGTGCCGGGTTTAGGGCCCACTGATTCTGAGGCCTAGGGCCAAGCTTAGCTGCATGGCACAACCAAATTTCCTCCCGGTTAGGTTTAGCATTTGCGTTCTGATGAGGGCTAGGGTGCCGATTCACGCTGAAAAATGCTTGGCACGGAGCCCCAAGTTGAGGACCCACCGGATCTTTCTGGCAGACTAATGTGAGGAGACAGGGTGGGATGAAATTGGCACAGGGTTAGGGATAGGCTTCCCGTGAGGTTTCTCTTGCCAATTCCAGCGGCCAAGCACATCGCCTTGCCGGCCAAGCACTTGGCCTTGCCAGCAAAGCTTAGGGGACATGCCATCTCACGGCTAGGATGAGACTCTGTGGCACACCCCAAGAAAATTTCCTCTGGCCTAGGGTTAGGATTAGCCTTGTGGTGAGACTCAGCACTAAAACCACACAGCCAGACACTTGCCCCGCCTTGCCAATTTGAAGGTGCCCCAAATCTTACCAGTGCCACGAGCCTTAGAGGCAGGGTGCCACCAAATTTTGGTGGGTTAGGGTTAGGATGAGCATTCTGGTGAAGGTTAGAGTTCTGAGTCATGTGGCAAAACATTCAGCACTGCGCCTCGAGTTGAGGGCAAGCCAGATCTTGCTGGCAGACGTGGATGTAGGGGCGGGGTAGGAGAAAATTTCCCTGGGTTAGGGTTAGGATTGGGGCTCTTGTGAGGCTCAGGGTGGTGATTCATGCTGCAAAATACTTGGCCCGGCTCGTCTCATTCAGGGCATCCCAGACCTTCCTGGGAGGGTTCTCTCTAGAGGCATGAAGCAACACAATGTTGCCAGGTTTAGGATTAGGCCTTGGCTTTTGTGAGAGCTAGCATGAGGATTCTCACGGGCAAGGACTTGGGCGAGGGTGCTGAGATTAGGGCCCACCGATTCTGAGGCCTAGGGCCAAGCTTAGCCACATGGCACAAACAGGTTTCCTGCTGGTTAGGGTTATCATTCGGGTTCTGATGAGGGCTAGGGTGATGATTCACTTTGAAAAATGCTTGGCATGGTGCTGCAAAATGAGGACCCACCGAATCTTTCCAGCACTCTGATGTGTGGAGGCACCCCAATGAGCTGTGTTGTGAAAGTCGGCAATGCCTGAAGGCGGAAATTAGTTTGACTTGCTGTACATGCAGTTTGAGTTGGGACCACTGCCCGTACATTTTCCCATTTTGGCTGCTTGGGCTGACTAACAGCAGCTTCTTTCATTTTCCTGCCATTGATGTGAAAGGGCCTTGGCACCTAAGAAAGAAGTGAGAGTGAAAGGCAATTACAGAGATGCCCAAAGCTGCACTGTGTTTTGACTTCTCCCTGTTAACTGTTTTAAGCCCCATATTCCCAGCTTTCCAGGACATTGCTGTGCAAAGCAGGGTCTTTTGCATTTCACAGGAAATCTGCTCTTTACAGCACAGGACCCAATAAGCTGTGTTGTGAAACTCTGCATTGCCTGAAAATAGAAATTACTTTGACTTGCTGTACATTCATTTTGAGGTGGGAACACTGCCGGAACATTTTCCTAGCGCTGGCTGCTTGGGCTGACAAACAGCAGCTTCTTTCATTTTTCTGCCTTTGACTTGAATGGGCTTCTGAGCCCAAGAAAGAAGTGAGTGTAACAGGCAAGGGCAGTGATTCCCAGTGAAGCTGCACTGTGTTTTGACTTCTCCCTGTGAACTGATTTCAGATCCAAACTTGCAGCTCTCCAGGACTTTGCTTTGTAAAGAAGTGTGCTATACGTTTCTGAAAGCAATCGCTTCTTGAAAGCACAGGCCTCAAAGAGCTGTATTGTAAAACTCTGCTTTTCCTGAAGGCAGAACTTAGTTTGACTTGCTGTCCGTTCAGTTTGAGTTGGGAAGCCTGCCTGAACATTTTCCTAGTGCTGGCTGCTTGGGCTGACAAACAGCAGCTTCTTTCATTTTTCTGCCATTGAATTGAAGGGAGTTGGCGCCTAAGAAAGATGGGAGTGTAAAAGGGAATTGTAGAGATTCCCAGTGAAGCTGCAGTGTCTTTTGACTTCTCCCTGTAAAGTCTTTTCAGCCGGACACTCACAGCTCTCCAGGACCTAGCTTTGCAAAGAAATGTTTTATGCATTTCCCAGGGAAACTGCTCTTCACCACACAGGTGCCAATGAACTGTATTTTGAAACTCCGCATTGCCTGGGGGCACAACTTACTTTGAATTGCTGTGCATTCAGTTTGAGTTGGGAACACGGACCCTACATTTTCCCTTAGGTGGCTCCTTGCTCTGATAACGAGCAGCTTCTTTAATTATTCTGCCATTGATTGAATGGACCTTGGAGCCTAAGAAAGAAGGGACTGTCAAACGCAAGACCTGTGATGCCCAGGGAAGCTGCACGGTCTTTTGACTTCTCCCTGCGAATTGTCTTCAGCTCCACACTCGGAGCAATCCAGTACCCTTCTCTGCAAAGATGTGTCTTATGCATTTCCCAGGGAACCTGATGTTCACCTCACAGGCCCCAATGAGCTGTATTGTGAAACTCTGCATTGCCTGAAGGCAGAACTTACTTTGACTTGCTGTGTATTCAGTTTGAGTTGGGAACACTGACCGTACATTTTCCCATTGCTGGCTGCTGGCGCTGAGAAACAGCAACTTCTTTCATTTTTCTGCCATTGAGTGGAATGGGCCTTGGGGCCTAAGAAAGAAGGGACTGTCACACGCAAGGGCTGTGATGACCAGAGAAGTTGCACTGTCTTTTGACTTCTCCTAGTGAAGAGTCTTCAGCCCTACACTCATGGATCTCCAGGACCTTGCACTGCAAAGAAGTGTCTCATGCAATTCCCATGCAAACTGCTCTTAACCACACAGGCCCCAATGAGCTTAAAAGTGAAACTCCGCATTGCCTGAAGGCAGAACTTATTTGAGTTGCTGTGCATTCAATTTGAGTTGAGAACACTGACCATACATTTTCTCATTGCTGGCTCCTTGCCCTGACAAACAGCAGCTTCTTTCATTTTTCTGCCATTGACTTGAATGGGCCTTGGAGCCTAAGAAAGAAGTGACTGTCAAATGCAAGGGCTGTGATGGCAACTGAAGCTGCACTGTCTTTTGACTACTCTCTGTGAACTGATTTCAGATCCAAACTCGCAGCTCTCCAGGACTTTGCTCTGTAAAGAAGTGTGCTATTCATTTCTCCAAGCAATCTCCTCTTGAAAGCATAGACTGCAAAGAGATGTACTGTGAAACTCTGCTTTGCCGGAAGGCAGAACTTAGTTTAACTTGCTGAGCATTCAGTTTGAGTTGGGAAGACTCCCTGTACATTTTCAGAGTGGTGGCTGCTTGGGCTGCCAAACTGCAGCTTTTATTTTTCTGCCACTGACTTGAATGGGCTTTGGAGTGTAAGAAAGAAGTAGCTGTAACATGAAAGAGCAGTGATGCCCAGTGAAGATGCATTGTGTTTTGACATCTCCTTGTGAACTGTTTTCAGCCCCAAACTCGCAGCTCTCCAGGACCTTGCTATGAAAAGAAGCATGCTATGCATTTCCGAGGCAACCTGCTCTTCCCAGCACAAGCTCCAAGAGCTCTACTGTGAAACTCCACATTGCCTGAAGGCAGAACGTAGTTTGAGTTGCTGTAAATTCAGTTTGAGTTGGCAAGATTGCCCGTACATTTTCCCAGCGCTGGCTGCTTGCATTGACAAAGAGCGGCTTCTTTCATTTTTCTGCCTTCACTTGAATGGGCCTTGAGATTAAGAAATAAGGGACTGTCAAATGCAAGTACTCTGATGTCCAGTGAAACTGCACTGTCTTTTGACTACTCCCTGTGAAGTGTCTTCAGCCCCACAATCACAGATCTCCAGGACCTTGCTCTGCAATGAAGTGTCTTATACATTTCCCAGGCAAACTGCTCTTCCCAACATAGGCCCCAGTAAGCTGTATTGTGAATCTCCGCCTA
>PVJO010033671.1:0-11823 GCA_004026905.1 Hystrix cristata
ATAGGCTATCCTTCTTCCAATGAGGGTTTTTGGCTTCTTTGTCAAAGATGAGGTATTTGAGTGTGCCTGGGGTTGTTTCTGCATCCTCCAATCTATTCCATTGATCCTCAGGTCTGTCTTTTTGCCAGTACCATGCTGTTTTTAATACTGTAGCTCTATAGTATAGTTTTATGTCTGGGACTGTGATGCCCCCAGCTTTCCCCCTGTTGCTTAGGATCGTTTTTGCTATTCTTGGTCTCTTGTGGTTCCAGATGAAATTCATGATTGTCTTCTCTAATTCTTTGAAGTATGTTGGTGGTATCTTGATTGGAATTGGATTAAATCTGTATAGTAGTTCCTAAACTGCTATACAGGCTTGTTTTTATATAACTCACCAGAACCCAAGGTGTTAAGGGCGAAGGCTCTTCTGAGTGTCTGACCTCCAGGATCTTGCCTCCCACTGGGCCCTGCCGGCCCACAGCGCTACCCTGGGGCCAAGTCTTAATCACAGTTAATTTAAGGGTCAAACAATTGAACTAGATTCAAACTACTGCACATGGGATTGGCAGAGGGCGAGAAACATACATACAATAAAGAAGAAAAGAATTAAGAACTGTGAAAGCAGAAAGAAAATGAAGTATGTTGAAGAAGAAAAGGAAGAAAAAGGGAGATCATGATCCCTGTTATGGATTTTTAGTATTTGTGTATCGGCTACATGCGTATCTTCAACACTAATTTTCAATGTGAGGTAAAATAGAGATGCCTTCTTTGGTATGTAGTTAGGTTTACATAAAGTCATGAGGGCAAGACTTTAAATGTGGGGTTGCTATATTTATATATTATAAACACATATTGAAATATCACACTGCAACTTATAAATATGTATATTTCTTGTGTACAATACATTCATCGTGGGAAGTTGGTGCGTGTATAGAACACATCTTACTTGTTTTTTTATCCTCTCTCCCTCCCTTCCCTTTCTTCTCTCTCTTTCCTTTGCTTCGTTTTCTTCCTTTTTGCAAAAATGTGTGTTCCGATGTACTATGACCTTTTTTCTTCGCTCTATAATTTATTTAAATTTTAGTTTTCTCAAAAATTAAAAAAAAAGCAATTGTTCAAGAGAAAAAATTTACTATTCTGACTTTGTCACGATATACTGTATATATAAATTGAGTTGTCACACCATAACCCTTAATTTTATACAGCTAACTAATAACAAAAGAAAGCTATTCATATTAGAGAAAATCCGCTGCCCTCCCGAGATACATGTTTAAAAGAATAATGCTGAAACTAAACTCAAAGCAGTGTTATAAAAAGAAGATACCAACTATGTCTCCTCCGTATAATGAGACGACAGCTGTCTTCGGGCTGGCAAAGGGGCTCTTGCTAGGAAATAGATTGGTCAGCTCCTCCATCCGGGATTTCTCAGACCAGAAGGAACAATTACCTGCTGTTTAAGACACATAATCTTCCGTGTTCTGTTGTAGAACCTGAGATGACTTACACAATCTCTATGAAAAGTGATGCAAATTCATATCTTTGAATACTTTGTGTTGTTTACATGACTAGTCTGGACAGGATCGGACAGGATCTCCTAATCCAGAGCTGTGACCTAGAGAATGAGGAGGAGATCTGACTTTTAAAGGATCTAGCACATTAAACAGAAATGAATTATTTTGACAGATTTACTAAATACAGTCACTGTCATATCTTAATGTTGAATATGATTACAGAAGCAGCGTTATGTAAAATTCACTCAGATTGCTTGGGAAGCGAGCACTATCCTGATGACTGACTGGAAGTGGCATAATGTTTGGTGACAAATGCCAACGGTGCCATTGTACCAGACTTATGACAAGACCGCCTGTGAGTGCACAGACTCGGAAATGTTTTCAGATAGAGTGAAAATTTCCATGTTATTCGAAATGGAGTAAACAAATTGATAGTTACACATAAATGTCAAGCTTTTAACTTTCTGTTTTCAGTGTGCATATTATACAAGAATCAAAAATATTTGGAGATACTGTTTTTCGTCTTGATTTACGTATTATTTCCTTTTTTCTCTTTTGCTCAGGCATTTCCTGTGCCACTGAAATGACCTGTCAATTTAAGATTTCTTTAAAATGTAGAAAGGAACTATTGCAATAAATTAATGCTGGGCTTGGGGATTTAGCTCAAGTGGTAGCGAGCTTGCCTCACAAGTGCAAGGCCCTAAGTCCGATCCCCAGAACCACAAAAATTAAGTAATTAATGCTCACAACCCATATTTCTATCTTTCAATAAGAAATTTGATTTAAAAGAATTACATTTGTTACCTTTTCGTTCATTTTAATTAGTGATCAAAAAACATATTCCAGTAAAAATATTTTTATAATCCTAATATTATATGTATAAAATTTGCCATTTTATTTCTCTCAAAATTCTTTCACTCTTTTTTTGGTTTTCTACTCCACATTTTCTCTATTGTTATTATTTCTTTGATGTATTTAATTTAGATTTATTTTGTTCCACTATTCTTGAATTCTTTTTTAGAATGCTATACACTTATTTTCAGTATAGAATTTATAAAAATAAGTTCAAGGCATCAATAACTTTTAATTACTCCTTGTGGTGAACTGATATGGTCAGCTTGAACAGGAACGCCCAGGTGAACTGAGCTGCTGCGGTTCTGGGCTTAGAAGATCCACCCGAAGATTGTTGCCGACACACCATAAAGGAGAACAAATGAATGAATTTAAAAATGTGATATTTATACACAATACGGTACTATCTGTAGGAAAAAGGATGCAACCTGAGACCATAATGTTAAGTCAAATAAATTGTCAGGTAAACGAGCTTAAATATCACATGACTTCTCTTACATGAAAAACTCGAAATACAAATACAGAGCAAAATAAAAAATAATAGGAATTAGTGAGATAGCTATTTTGCAAAAGGGAAGAGGACCAGAAAATGGAGGAAAGAGAGAGGGATGGGGAGAGAAGAGAAGGGGATAATTAAGATGTATAATGTACGTGTACCAATTGACATGAGGAATGTAATAATTATGTAATGCAAAAATATACTAAAATATTGAAAATATAAAACATGGACAGATTATACTTTTGTATTATTTGTGATTTAGTTATACTGCTATCTTTAAAGATAGCTTGTATTTTAATGCTATTACTGATTCTGTGAAAATTATTGATTTGTCTATTGTCAATTGTTTTCATGTGCAAAGCAATAACTCAGTAAATTACACATCAATCGATATTTAACAATTTATTGATAATTTTCAAATGATTCTGATCCCTAATGTTTTCTTTTTGAACACGTGTGGCTTTTTGGTTAATATTTACGTAATTAATTCATCCAATTAACAATAGTAAAATGCATGTAAGTATGTATTTAGTCATATTTTCTGATTTACTATTAATTGATTATTCTTTCTCTCTTTTTACCTTTTTAGTTCCTTCTCAAGTTCCTGTTCATTCTTACTGTTATTTTAAAATTCTAAAATGGCAAGAAGAGAATTAAAATAAGCCTGTAATTTTCTCTTGATGAGGTATGGTGAAGAATAAGAAATGTCCCTGTCAGTTTCCCTTGTAAAACATAAATAGCCAAACCTCTTGTAAAACTATCAATGATGTTTTTTAGAAGACCTCTAATTCATTTCATTACCTATACATTTTAATAGGATATATCTGGTCTCTTTATGCTGTCATATTTTTGTTGAAAACAAAACTAATTTATGAGGTTATTTTGGGTTTTATACTGGTTGGGTGGGTAATGGGAGATAATCATACAAGATAAATAAATAATGGGAAGTGAAACTCGTATGTATTAGACAGATATGATATCATTTACTGTGATGTGTCCATACGAATTAGTTTGATTCCTGTATGATAAATCTAATTCAGAATGCATTCTCATTTTTGAAAGGAAAGGATGTTTTCCAAATATCTTATGGAAAACCTTGTCTGACCTCCCGTTCTACTCTCATGGGAGAATGTTTCCCCGCATCCTCTAATTCCCTAAAATTCTCTAAAGGATTGTTGTCCTACAAATAAATCAGCTACTTCCCAGATGCTTAAAATTGAATTTTACAATTACATCTTTGGGGTTATCATATATAGTTATTAGCATTTCTGAAAAAACATCATATTCCAAATCCTAATTTCAATATAAAATGTGTTTCTTAACTATTATAGGAGCATCTCAAAAATAAATTTCACTTCCCTGTAAGATGATTGTTCAAAAAGATAGTTTAATATTTTATGTTCTTAG
The DNA here is from genome assembly GCA_004026905.1 of Hystrix cristata. Classification (NCBI taxonomy): domain Eukaryota; kingdom Metazoa; phylum Chordata; class Mammalia; order Rodentia; family Hystricidae; genus Hystrix; species Hystrix cristata. The sequence continues at coordinate 4,249 of PVJO010033671.1, forward strand.
TCTATAAACTTTTTATCTGCTGGCAAATTCTTCCTCTTTCCAGTTCTTATATTTTGATAAACTGATTTAAAAGTTTGATTTTACAGTATTTTATTTGAAATATCTTAACAATGTTACAAATATCCAATCACATTCTAAGTTACAGGAAAAAAAAATTGTCCTATGACTTTCCATTAATTTTTATTCCCTATCTTTTTCTCTACATTCTTTTTATTCCCTATCTAAGTTTTTTTATCCTATAGTTAGTGTGTCTTAACATGTTTGTTTCCTTTAAATAGATGAGATCGATATTCTTTATAGTCGCCCATGTGTTCATATTTTATAAAAAATTCCCTTGATAGAGAAATTGTAGAATCATGGTTGGATATAGCGTTTAGAGTCCCTGTCACTGTATATCATATTTTTATGTTATATTGTAGTTATTTGTTCACATTACCGAAAATGAAAAATTCAATTTCAAATAGCTTTTAGAGTCCCCATCGCTATATCTCATATTTTTATATTATATCACAAGTTAATTTTTAACATTGCAGAAAAAGAAAAATTCAATTTAAATATCATTACCCTATAAATCATTTTTATATTATCTGGAAACATTTATGTTTTTTTTAAGATTTTAATGATGAAATTATGGATTTTCAAAGAGATATTTAAGTGTATTTAAAAATTTGTAGACATGGAAAACTGCAGCTCAATCCTTCCGTGGCTAAGAGAAATCTACTGTAATTAGTAATTATGTTTCATCTTTTTTCTTCTACAATTCTTTTTAATTGCATTATAAGTCAAATCCATCTTCCAATCTTATTTGTCCATTTTGTGCCTTATATTTCCCCTCAGTAATACCTAATGATTCTTTCACTTTTCCTCTGATTCAGTCCCTAGTAGCTCTGTTACATTATTTTAGTACATTACTAGTTTTATATATATTTATTTATATATGTGTGGAAAAAAAAATTCTATCTGATGAGTTTTAAAATGTCTTCTTATGCTTGAATTTTTTCTCAGTGACCTGGAACCCATCTGGGGGCAGGGGCTGCGGCAAAATTCTAGCCCATTACTCGACATTGGGGAAAAAATCCACGGTGGAGATCTTCCCTGTCCCTCAGAGTCTGAAGGACCTGGGGATAGAAAACAAACAAACAAATCGTTTCAGACTGAAAGGTAGAGAGGTTGAGGACTGTCAGGTATTTCACTGTGCCCTGCATGGGTTTTAAGTCTATGAATTTGCCTTCACTTTCACATTCTCCTTTAGACTATGTGGCTTTAAAATTTATCAAATCTCTCAACAGAGAGAGTGGCTAAAAGATTGAAACAGGCCATATCAATGTAATAATATCTACCTCTTGAATACTGAGAAAGTCAGAATTTGTTTTGTTCTTTTCCCCCCTCTCAGAAGTATAGGATACAGCTCTCCTGCCTCTAATGCAACCCTAAAAATCAATAAGTGACCTAAATACTGAAGTGACCAGGTTTGGAAAGTTCTTTAAATTTCTCATATGTCCACCTGGGGGAGAAGATGGCTGCTGAACACCCTGAATCTCTTTGATCTCTGGCTGGTTTTAAGGTTTTTATTTATCGTTACTTTGTTAAAAATGTGTGTTCAGGGTTGAACTGCACCTCCCTCCCAGTCAAGTTTATATTTGGATGTCCTAACTCCCAAATACCTCAGATTGAGTCCTTATTGAGAGATAGTGTCTTTGAAAAGGCAATTAAACTGAAATGAGTTCAGAAGTGCCTATCTTAACTCAGTAAGACTGATATTCTTACAACAAAGTTAGGACACGGTCACACATGGGGGAAGATACCCAGACGTGGCCTTGGGGCCAATTCTCTGCACGAATCTACTCACCCCCTCAGTCTCAGTCTTCTACCTTTCTGCAGTGTTAGAAAAGAAATACTGTTATTTATGCCGCCCCTTTTGTGGTACTTTGTTATTGCAGACCTCACAAACAAATACAAAATGTCTTGGTGGAGATTTCTTCCTATACCTTTTGCTTGAGGTTTGTTAAATTTAAAAGATACACAAAGAAAGCTATACCAAAGTTTTGGTTTTCATCAATATTTTACATACAACACACAATGCAAAAGACCCAGTGAGCTGGAAGAAATATCAATAGAATCTTCCAAAACTGAAACTCACTGAAAAAAATAAAAAAAAAAAGAATGAAATAATTGGAATGGGGCATATAAGAATAGAAGAACATTTAGAAAAGATGGAACATACATGAAATGAAATACTAGAAGGAAAGTAATGTAAATGTTTAAAATCATAATGACTTAGAAATTGTCAAAATTAATGATTAAAATCAAATCGCACATCCAAAATCATAGAGATAGGTAGAAATAAAGGAAGGAAAGAGGAAGGAAGGGAGGACGGGAGGAAGGAAGAAAGGAAGGAAGGAAAAATGGAAGGAAGGAAAGACGGGAGAAAAAAACAGTAACAATACTGTATCATATTAGCGATAGGGAACTTCAGTGAAAAAGAGAAAATCTTGAACAATCCCAGAGAGGCAAGACAGACAAATCTCCTCTATGGATATAGGAGCAAAGATTAGAATTACCCCAGAATTCTCATCAGAAACCACATAGGAGAGGAGATTGGAATGAATTATTTAATGTGCTAAATAAATTTTATTTTGTATATTCTTGTATTCAGGTCCTTTGCAGACTCTATGACACCTGTATTTACTACGTATTCTGGAAATTCATGGATTCCTAAAATATATTTCCTTCTATTTTTCTTTTTTTTTCATTTTAGATAATTTCTTTTACTATGTCTATTCTTCATTTCTATTCATGGCTAGTTTCTACTGTTCTTTTTTCTTCTGCAATATTGTTTGTAATGTTTATTTTTCAGCGCAGAAGTTTATGAATTTTGGTGATGGGTCAAATGCAGATTATTCTTTTTCATAAATTTGGACTGAGATGTAGCCATATACTCAATCATTTACTCACTTATGGTGTTCACAGTTTATGATGGAAACTATATGATCCACGAAACTAAAATATTTATTATATAACCCTTAACACAAAACAGAAACAAAAAAATAGAAAAAAACTGTTGCCCACACTTGCTCTAGTTAATTAAACTTTTTCAGTATAATTATACTGAATCTTTCAATATCTTTTATCTAATTATATAAGGGCACTGTATAAGCTCATTTGAGAATAAGATTTAAACATTGTTATATATTAAACAGTACAATTTAAAGGCATATCAGGTCATTCATTAGCAAAATTGGGCTTAGAGAAATGAAATAAAACTACCAACAAATATATTAACAGGGACCAGCAGACTCAGTTTTCCTGAGTTTCTAATATATTGCCATCCATCTGCATGCACCCTCTTGACTACACAAATACTCTCCAAAAGCCACCTTTCACTAGCCCTTTACCCCAGCTATAGAACAGTTCCAACAGTGTGCAACTTCTTCTCTGGTTTCTTTTTTCCTATTAACATTTTTCTTATAATCTTCTCTTCTCAGTGACACGCCCCTTCCTTTTACTTCCTTTTATTTGTCCATGTTCCCACACCTCACACATCTAAGCACAATATGGTCTGTAAGGGGAACTAACAAGAGAGTGAAATCGAAAGGGTCATAGAGTTAAAAAAAAAAAACAACAACAACAAAACAAAACAAAACAAAACAAAAAAAACTCCTGAGCCAAATAAACTGTTGGACACATCATTTAGGTTTTAACTAAAAAAAAAAAAAAATTCTCATTCTGCTTGACCTCAACCCTCAGCACCACAAACACATTTTTAGAAATGAAAAAATATTTTAAATAATGAGAAAGGAAGACAACAAAAGGCCCCCAAAGTCTCCCAACTCTCCCAAAGCAGATCCAAGGGGCACCAATGGAGAGGAAAGAAAATATCAGGCAACATCTTTATGAAATTATTGAAGACCTAATAAATTTGGGGAAGTAAAAGATAACATGACCCCCCCAAAAAAATAATGCAACCACTATACAAACTAGCCAACACAGTTATTAAAGAAACAAAAATAAGGAAGAGTTGAGCAAAATGGCTCAAAACTTGAATGGTAAATTCACCAAAGATAGAGATTTCATGAAAATACGCAAGATGCACATTCAGGAGATAAAAGTTGTATAAAATTTATAAGAAACGGGCAATGACAAATTATTCTGAGAAGCCTCAAAATGAAAAGAGAACAAGAAACATTTATTCATCAGCTACTAGATGATGTTCAGAAAATTGACCTGTGGCTGATGATTTAGAGACAAATTAGAAGACATCACAAGTGAATAAAAAAATCTCCTCTAAGAAATCAAATGGAATGCTTTCTGAGTATAAGGAAGAATTTCAATATACTTGTAAGTGAGGCTTGTGAAACACCAATCGACTATGATGGAAAAGAAGCTCTTACAGACACATCTTAGCCACAGTCCCACCTGTGCAACAGACAGTTAGAATTTAAAGAAAAAAAAAAAAAATCACATAATCACATAGAAAGGTCAACCCGCTAGGATTACAGATTTCCACGCAAACTTTAAAGGCAAGGAGAGCTTGGAGTAAAGTGTTTCAAGCCCTAAAAGCAAACAGCTTCCAACTCAGGCTAATATATGGAGAAATAACACTTTAAGAGCTACATGAACACCAAATCATCACTCCAAAAGTTACTCAAGAATGTCCTAGCTGGAGGAAATAAAGCCAACAGAGCCAAATATCAAATGGAATGAATAAATAAAGGAGCGCAAGTAGGTAAATACAAAAAGGAAAATAAAGAGGTCACCAAGAGAAAGAACAGACTGACAGGAATATATCAATAACTTTCAGTGACAACTCTCAAAATGAATTAACTAAACTGCCTAATTAAAAAGGCACATATTGGCAGACTGGATCAAAATAGTATTCAACAGTTTGTTGCATTCAAAAAATGGAAGGAGTTGTGAAAGGTATATCTTCTGTTATTTCTTTCTTGGTGGATTTATTGTTTGTGGATGGGAATGCTATTGACTTTTGGGTGTTGACTTTGTATCCAGCAACACAACTGAATTTAGTTATTAAATCTAGAAGTTTTTGGTGGAGTTTTTTGGGTCTTCTATGTAGAGTATCATGTCATCTGCAAATAACAATAGTTTAAATTCTTCCTTTCCTATCTTTATTCCTTTTGTTTCTTTCTATTGTCTAATTGCTCTGGCTAATGTTTCTAGAACTATGTTGAATAATAGTGGTGATAGTGGGCAACCTTGTCTTGTTCCAGATTTTCGTGTAAAAGCTTCTAGTTTCTGACCATTTAGTGTAATGTTGGCCGTTGGTTTGTCATAGATGGCTTTTATCACATTTAGATATACACCATCTATTCCTAATTTCTGTAGTGTTTTTATCATGAATGAGTGTTGGATTTGTCAAATACTTTTTCTGCATCTATTGAGATGATCATGTGATTTTTGTCTTTGACTTGTTGATATGGTGTGTTACATATATTGATTTGCATATGTTGAACTATCCCCACAGCCCCGCGATGAATCTTACTTGGTCGTAGTGTATAATCTTGATAATTTGTTATACCTTGTTGAGAATTTTTGCATCTATGTTCTTTAAGGAGATTGGCCGGTAGTTCTCTTTTTCAGTTGGATCCTTTTCTGATTTTAGTATCAAGGTAATGCTTGCTTCCAGTAATGATTTTGGAAGTACTGCTTCCTTTGTGATTTCATTAAAGAGTTTGAAGAATAGTGGTATTAGATCATCTCTGAATTTCTTATAGAATTTGGCTGTGAAACCATCAGGACCTGGGCTTTTCTTTGTTGGTAGGTTTTTAATTACCTCTTCAATTTCAATGGCTGATATTGGGTTATTAATGTTTTTATCTCTTCTTGGTTTAGTTTTGGTAATTCATGTGTTTCTAAGAATCTGTCCATTTCTTCTGTGATTTCCATCTTGTTTGAGTAGAGGTTCTTGAAGTAGGTGCTGATTATCCTTTGGATTTCCATAGGGTCAGTTGTGACTTCACCCCTTTCATTTTTTATTGCATGAATTTGGGTCTGTTCTTTCCTTTTTTTTTTTTTTTTTTTGATAAGATTGGCTAGGGGCTTGTCTATTTTGTTTAGTCTTTCAAACAACCAACTCTTTGATTCATTGATTCTTTGTACTGTTTTCTTGGTCTCAATTGCATTGATTTCAGCTCTGATTTTAATAATATCCTCTCTTGTATGAGCTTTGGGTTTGATTTGTTCTTCTTATTCCAGGTGTTTGCAGTTCAACATTAAGTTGTTTATTTGAACTCGTTCTGTCCTCTTGATGTGGGAGTTCAATGTGATAAACTTCCCCCATACCACTGCTTTCATTGTATCCCATAGAATCTTCCCAGAATAATTAAATTGTCATACCACAGGGATATATGCACAGCCATGTTTATAGCAACACAGTTTGTAATAGCTAAGTCTTGGAAACACCCTAAATGCCCAACAACCAATGAATGGCTAAAGAAAATGTGGTTTTTCTACACAACGGAGTACTACACTGCCATAAAAAGGATAAACTAGAGTCATTTGTATGTAAATAGATGTTCCTTGAGACCATACTATTAAGTGAAATAAATCAGACACGCATGAGTACATGTCAAAGTGTTTCTCTGATATGAGGAAACCTTAACTGTGAATAAGGACAAAGAGGTTTAATAGATATTATATAAAAGGAAGATAATATACAAAGGAGAGGAGTGCTAGAAAGGGAAATTGAAGAAGTAATTAAATGGTTTCTGGAATCAATAGCAAATGCTAGTAAAATGCATCAAAACCTATGGGACACAATAATCAGGCAAGTAAGCCTAAATATTACATAGTTTCTCTTATATGGTTAAATAAATGAAAGAGCAAAATAAAATGTAGATAGTAGCAAACAAAGGTGTAGAACATTGGTGAAATGGAAGGGGAACAAGAGATAGAGGGAGAGGGAGAGAAATGAAGGGTGGAAAAGGGGATAAAAAAGATTTAAAAGGCTTTAGATCGCTAGGTACATCTAACAAGTCTCCAAGATGAATGTAATCATTATATAGTGCAAACATGTATGAATAAAAAGTTATCTTTTTTCAATGCTATCTTTATAAAACTAATGCTCATTGGAAGAGGGAATATATGAAGACATTTAGAATTACTATTAGCCCATCACTTATCAAAATATATTCGTCTCACATAAGTAATATGCTCCTTTTGAAAAGCTTTTAAAATTGTTTCTAACATTCCCTAAACTACATTTGCAATCCAAGTTTTATTATAAGAAGAATTCTAATTATGGAAATATAAATGTGCAAAAATATGGATTTATAATGGAAATGCTGATGTAGTTTTAGCAGCATTACAAATGTGATGATCTAATAAGATAAACAAGGAATGGTTCACAGTCACATGCGTTTATATGAAAAATACCATTATGTTTTTCATTATGTTAAAAGCTAAGTGGGGCTGGGGATTTAGCTCAGTGGTACAGCGTTTGTTTGCCTTGCAAGCGCAAGGCCCTGAGTTCAATTCCCCAGCACCAAAAAACAAAAACAACAAACAAACAAAAAAGCTAAGTAACTTTCCTCACAGTTACCTGACAGTACAGATTGA
>PVJO010033672.1:0-11820 GCA_004026905.1 Hystrix cristata
CAGTACCACTTTTTTAAACAAAGGCACTGTAACTATTGCTTTCACAGAATGTTTTATACAATGAATTTTTGAGAATGACCTGAAGCCAAGCAAGTACAATTATTTTGCACTATTTGGTATACTTGCAGGTGAGGACACAAATAGTTCCATGTCTTTTGAATCCATTTCTTTATTTTCTAAAATAAGCTTTATGTACTATATATAAACCACTTAGTACCTGCAATGTACACAGAAAGAAAGAGAAGAAAAGAGAAAAATGTCCTACATATCCGAATGCTGAAAGGAAGCAGAGGGGATGAAAAGAGAAGACTATCTTTTGAGTTTAAGGGTAGAATTGCTCAGAATATCTGAGCAAAATGTCCAGAGTGCAGAGAGTGTCTATGCAGGTCAGCAGCAATTCTGCCATCTGAAAGCTCTGATTCCCTGTAGGTGGGCACTTTTCGAAGCTGTTCGTCCCTTACAGTAAACAGCGTTTCTGCTGTCCTAGCAACTATGCACTTGGTACAAAGGCTTCTTTGGGCTAATAGGTTATTCTTGTCAGATTGCCTCCTCCCTCAGACAACCTGGAGCCAGTGGAGGGAGTCTTAGGCTGGGCACAGCCTACTGTAAGCATATGCCAAAGTCGGAGAGCTGAGACTGCCGGTCACAGATTACTTTTCCTGGATATGTAGGGAGCAAGTGAGAGGCGGCCTCTTTGGGACAGCAACCCACAAGCATAAACAAGAAGGTGCAATGATTTAGCTCTCATGTAAGACATACAAAGAAAAGGACACACACACACACACACACACACACACATGGGTCAGGGATCCCAAGGGGCAGAGAATAAAAATCCAATTACCAAAGAAAGAATTGAGACTGAAGAAAAAAATTAAAATGGCCCCTGGAAAAACAAAAACAAAATTATAATAATCATGAGATTTAAATTATTCCAAAAAAAAAATCAAAAGTTCTTCAAGAATCACATGTGACAATCATGCGACAAGTTTATTTGCCTACTTGAGGGTTTAAAAAGTGCTCTGAATTATGTGGAAATTTTGATCTTCAGAGCACACAATATTTTAAGTATTTTAATTGATTTGTTCTCTGCGTTAGTAAGGATTTTTAACTGCAAAATTCAGAATCTGGTTTGGCTTATTTAAACTGGGAATTTAATACAAGAAAACTCAGTAGCTCACATATTTCACTAGATCGCTGGAATCAAGTTTGTGAGCTGGGTAGCCACAGGCGATGTTAAAAGTTCCACCACATAACAGCTGCATCGATCCTCATCTGCAAATGTCCTCTAGTGAGGATGGAGCCCGCTTCCAACCCCGGCGGCACCAGCTCGGAAGACAATGCTGCAGAAACTTCGGCCACGACTGCCACCGCTGCGCCGTCACCACACAGGCCTCGGAAAAGGAGCTTTATCATAGCTACTGTTTTTAGTTTTTAAAATTTTTTTGTGGTCTTTATTCTTATTAGTTTATTTTTGTATATTTTCGAGTTTCAGTTGCTAGAGGTGGAAATGACTGATGAATCCTAAATGATATGCAACTATTTTAACTGTGCTGTGCCTAAGCGAGCAAGCAACGGGCTGTTGAGTCTTTAGCAGTGGGAAATGGGTTGCACGTTATTGCTCGTGGTGGTTCAAGGGCTATGGCTTTAGAGTCTCTTAATATATATAGATATGATATAGAAGGTAGTTTTACTCAATATTATGCTTATCTTCTGCAGTATCTTAGTATTCTTGAATTTGGTGTGATAGTCTCGGAGATTCTTCTCCTTGGGCTGTCTCCTATTTCCTGTCTTGTTGACTAGTTTTATGTATTACTACCACAGTTAGGATTATTTCAATGCATAATTCAAATATTCAGAATGAATATAGTCTATTGAAAACAATCACAAGTAGGCTTTATCCCCGGGCACAAGGATGGTTCGACACACTCAGATTAGTAAATGTTATACATCACATAAACGGAAGCAAGGACACGAATCACAAGGTTATCACAGTAGACTCAGAAAATCCTTTGACAAAACCCAGCATCCTTTCATAATAAAAATACTGAAGAAAATAGATATGGGAGAAACTTTTCTCCATCTGATAAAAGACATTTATGACAAACCTACTACCGACATCATGATAAATGGGAAAAATTGAAAGCTTTCTGTCTAAAATCAGGAACACAGCAAGGATAGTTACTATCACCACTCAGGTTCAGCACTGTATTCAAAACAGCAAGTGATTAGGCAAGAAAAAGAAATTAAAAGGTATGTATATGAAAAGCAGAAGGCAAATTATCATTACTTAGAGATGACATGATTCTCTACATAGGAGACTGAAAAAAATCTGCCAAGAGACTCTTAGAATTGCAGACAAAAATGAATAATATAGGATACAGAACCAACATGTAAAATCAATAGCTTTCCTGTACAATAATAATGAACTCAATAAAAACAATTTTAGGAAAAATACCAATCAGAATAGCATCAAAAAAATTTTAAGGGATTAACCTAACTCAAGAAGTGAAAGACCTCTACAGTTAAAATTACCACAGTGTAAAAGAGGAAATCAAAGAGAACTCCAGAAAATAGAAAGAGACCTTCTATTCCTGGATAAACAGAACCCATATACTGAAAATGGCCGTAATCCCAAAATTGACATGCGGTTGTAATGCAGTTCCAATCAAAATATTAATAGTATTCTTCACAGAACTGGAGAAAACAATTCTAAGTTCATATGAACCCCTAAGAGACCCAGAAAAGCAAAAACAATTCTGGATAACAAGAGTAAAGGGGCAGGCATCATAATTCCAGACTTGAAGGTAGCTTACAAAGGGATAGTAACAAAAACAGCATGGTGTTGGCACCCAGACAGACATGAGGCGGAACAGAGTGAAGTATGCGAACAACCCCAAACCCATGCGACTATCTGAACTATGACAAAGGTCCAAAAATATGCCCTGGAGGAAAGAGAGACTCCTTAATAAATGGTACTGGGGAAACTGGCTATCCACATGCAAAGGACTGAATTTAGACCCTTATCTCTCACCACACACCAAATTAAAATGAAAATTAATCAAAGAACTAAATGTTAAAACAGAAACACTCTGTTTTAATAAGGAACATTTCTAAGCTTCAGTCAAGTCATCATACTTAAATGTCATTCCATGACTTGATAATTGTGATACTTCATGGAGATACAAACATTCTCCTAATTTTGTAATTAAATTCAAAAATAAAGTTAAATTCTTACATATGAGTCCCTTCTTCCTGTTGTTTGAGTAGATTTCTAAGATTTTTAATGTGAGACAAATTGATAGCATTACTCTATCAAACTTCAGCATTCCTGAGAGTGGGTCTAAGTCACAATTGGCTGATAGCTATTAATTATTGTTATGACTTCCTCACTGGAACACACGATGAGTCTGAACTATGCAATTCAAATGGTGATTTTGGATTCTGGTTTCCACAGAGGTCTATACCAAACGCCAGCTGGATAATGCCTTTATCATTCACTATTCAGCTTGTTGTACATTGTGATGGATTATCCCACACATTTCAATAAGACCTGAAAAGATTTTAAACATGTCATGGGTGTTAGAACCAGAGTAGCACATGAACAAGGGTGAGTAAAATGGTTTCCATGCTAAAGGAAATTTTAAATACCTAGTAATACGGATTTTATACTCCCATAGATTTTGTCTGGGAAATAAAACTCTCTGCATATGTTCCAGTAAAGGAGACCCTGTTTGGGGCTCATGCAGTAGAAAACTGTATATCACAAACAAATTCTTGAAGGAAATGCGTTGAAGAAAATACTGATGCCATTTAAACACATTGTTCAACTTACAGCCGTACTGAAGCCGTCCTCTTGGATTAAGACCATCAATCCCCAAAGAAATAGAGCTACATCCTGAAAACTAGATGTGCTTGTCTAATGCACCCCATGAGTTTTGCGTCTAGTAACCTTGGACTCAGACGCTACCTGTGAACATGGGGTATTTGAACCACGTAAGAACTCTGCAGGGAAGATGAATTTACTATCAGACTCTTTTTCTTATTTTATAGGAATGGAGTAGTTTCTTGCATTTACAAAAATAAAAATCAAGTATCATTCTTGGTTGAGCTTGTTGTCCATTTTCCTGGCTCCTTTTGTGTCTTGGTTTGTCTGAAGGACTTCAGAAATATTTATATAAAGTGACTGAGAAACATTATATTACAAATGTAGGGGGACAGATTAATATAAAACATTGAGGAAATATAATATCAATTTTTAACTTAATCATCCATAGGAAAACTGAACAGTAGAATTGTAAGTAGTTGTATTTACCTTAAAATATTTAATAAGATTATAATTCCATTTTAAAAATTCAATTTTAAATATTCAGTTGAATATTTTTGATTATAAACCTATACTCGATCACAACTTACATTTTGTATTTAAATGTTAATAGAATATTTTGAAGAAAAATCGTAGTTTTATTTTTCAATTTCTTAAATTTTAGTAATCGTAATAAAAATCTATATTATTACTATAATATAGTAATATACAGTATATACGATGTCTGAATCAATTTTGAGAAAAAGAATACATAGAGATTAAATAGTGGCTATTGTGTCCTGACTGATCTGTTTTGAAAGAAATCGAGAGTGTTAATGTAGTATGAAAATTAAGCAAACTTAACTCAGAATGTATCTGTGTTGTTAAACCTTCCAGTGCCTGTCCTTTAACCTATAATACATAAATGATACTAATTTTTTCTCAGTAGTAGGTATTTTTTTGTGAAATAAACAAATATATAAAGTGCAGTAAGAAACTGATTGGTGAAACTCCTATTAATATATTATAGCTATTTAATAATGATTTAAATTTAATAAAGTATGAGAGATTATTCATAATAGAATATAAAATAGTTTTGTACACTATACATAATATTCTTCTTTTGATGTGACCTTAAATATGGCATTCTACCTAAACTAAAATTTAGACAATTGTATTCCTCGTTTGTTCATTTTGGTGTTTGGGGTCGAACTCAGGACCTTGTGCTTGCTAGGCAAGCACTCTAACCACTGACCTAAATCCCCAGCTCCTCCATATGTTTTTAGTGTTCGCCTTTCCATACAAGTTGTTTACTTCATGACATTTTGAATTTTTCTTCAGTTTCTTTTTAAAAATTCTCAAAAGTAGTAATGAATTCTTCTTAATAGTACCTTCTTACCGAAGGAGTTCCCCTATAAATAATTTAGGGACACATATCATGTACATAAAGGAAAAAGAGTTGTGAAAAATAGGAAATATATATGATGTGCTGAAGCTGAAAGCCCTCTCAATTTCATGACTATTTGAGCATGAAAATTGCTATAAAATATTTATGGTTTCAAATGAATAGATTCCACTCTGGGATGCAAAATGAGACCCAGAGGACCTTAAAAATTGTAGAAGTTTATAATTTACTAACTCTGCACTACAAGTTAAAAAAATAGTTTCTGTGGGAATATTTATTTCCTAAAGTACAATTCAACAACAACAACAAAAAAATGCAGCTATTTGGGAAGAAGCATTACCTAGTATTTAAAGAGCTAATGTATAACCAACGTTCAATTAGTATGTATTGAATTAATTATGAAATTTCATTCTCCATGTCACTGATACTTAAAATTTATATCCTTACACATACAAACTCATGTATGCAACACATACACTTATCACTTAAAATTGCCAATATGTAGCTAGAGTTTAATGATTAAAAAAATCTAAAGCAGATGAATTAAGGGATGCAGAGAAAGAACTCACAGTATTTTGAAGTTATTCTCAAAATATGAAGTCACTCATTGAGAAATGGAAAATGTATACCCTCTTTATCAGTGATAGTTGCCTAAAAGCACAGTGTCACTATTTCACAAATAAAGCAGGAAATTCTCAAAAGGCAAAAACTATTTTATGAATTCAAAAAAAAAATCTTTAACAGAAAGCAGCAAACACATAGATAAAGGGATTCACAAAAAAATGATTCCTCAGAGATAAGCAGAGAGAACTTTCGTATGTATGTAACAGGTTCCACGTCATAAAAATAGTGGTAATGATGGTGAGGAGACTCTAATACAATTTCTGCTGCTATTAACTTTCAAGGAAGGTTAACATATTTGAAACAACTCTATAGTGTTAGTCATAGAAGGAAGTCAGCAATGGACTTGCCTTCAACTAGTTAAACTATGTTGCAAAAAACCTTAAAAATGTATTGAGTGACATGGAAATTATAAATATAAGCCCTCAAAATAGAAACAAAATCATATTTTTTTTTTAGGAAGCTAAGATCATGAATGGTCAGCAATGTTGATACATACAAGAGTTGTGGGCATGTAACTGCAGATGAATATAGGTACATGTTCTTTGGGCTGTATGTTTTCTACATGATGGCCTCCCCAATATGGAGTACAAGTACAGGGCCTTAGTTTCCTGTAATGATTCATTTCTTCCAAGGTAGGGCATACATGGAATCTCGGATACTAAATTCCATAGCGAAGATGGAATATGTGAATGATTCGCTCTTTCACCTTCTAGTTATAAAAATACAAGAGCTACAGTTTTCTCCATTTTTTGATCACCTATGTCTGCTTCAAAAATTTTTATAAAATAAAAAATTTAAAATGTCACTTCAGTACTGCATGGTGATCTACCAAGAGCCTATGCTAACGTAAGAACTGCCAAAATCTAATCATTTGGGAAGATTACTCACTAAATTATGCACATGTTGGCACTTTTTATTTTCATTTTACTTTATTTGCATATTTTTAACTGTCTTCAGATTTATTCTGCCAACCAGGTATCACTTATAGTCTTGTTTAATTTCTCAGGATTTCAGGATTTTCCTTCCATCTTATTTTTACAAACTTGCATTTCCATTAGATGCACTGGGCATTGACAGTCAAAGATTTTTGATCACATCAAACATGAAAGAGGACTTCAAGCACTACTTTAGAAAGTGTCAAGAATGATAAGTGCTTGCTTGAAGTGAAGGCGAGCATTTTGACGGGGTTAATGACAACATGTCTTTAAAATTTCTAAATTAAATGTTCACTGTATATTTCGATCACACATTAAATTTTAACTAACACAGGTCTTACTTTTACTTGGTCTTAAATACCCAGCAAAAAAGTATAACCAAAAAGTAAAATAATTATTAGTATTATAAAAATATAAAGCTAAACTGGATATAAAAACGGGCTCCAAACACTGTAGAAGCTGCTACTGTCAGTTTTCATCCACACTTCTAAAACCTTAAGGTACAGTTACAGTTTCAAATTTCTAGTCCCATTAGATCCCTTACCCCACTCTGCCCTGCCAAAAGTGTCCTTTAAGCAATTTTAGTACACTGCCATTTTGTCATTTTTATGGATACTTAGGTTTCACCTAGGTTAATATTCAGCTTCTTGTACAGATTGCCTATAGAATAAAAATGCAAATATAAATATTTTAGCTACTAAACATTGTTACTTTTATTGTATAAACTTTCTCTTATGTACTTTACCCTTGTAAGTTTTTCTTTTCTGGAGCCAGTCGCTACGAAATATCTTCAGGTCTACAAGGTGGAAGCTAGATCCCGGGTATTGAGCCTGTAATACCAGTTTTAATGGCCCAATGTTCACATAAAAACATAAATGACTTTATTCAGTTTATAACTTAGTCATTATAATTAAAGTAAAAAGAAAATCCTATTGACAAAGCAAGGCAAAATCTATATGCTCTTAAACTCCATCAGTAGTACTTGAAGAGATGCCTCAAGATACACAGAGTTTAATAGTAAAGGTACAAGGTTATGTCAAATGTTGCCTGCCTTCGTTTGAACTCTACCAGTTTGGTGGCTACTACTCACCATTATTCTACTATGAATTTTTGACCCCCGCTAGCTTGACATACTTATAACACTATATTCCTAACTTTTCTAGCTCCAACTCAAACTGATGCTCACCTGTGCTATGATGAAAGCAAAATATCATACATGTATTCCTGACAACTGTGAAAAAATGTCTTCTGCACTACAAGACCCACATTCACAAAGTAGCACAATTCTGACTCTATCATAAGCGTCCATGACTTCTTATGTCATGCTTTTTCAATACATCCGGATCTTCAAAGGATGATTGTTCTTCATATAACAAAACCAGATCTTTCTATGTCTCCTTTAGATCAGTCAAGAGGACAATTTTGATTCTTGGCTACGCAGGGTCCGTGCCCACTGTCACCCTAAAGCAGCCATAAGAAAACAGACTTTGTCCACATCATCCCCTAAGAACAAGGTAGCAAAGGCTGGGGGTAGGGTGAAGGATGAATTGGCATGGAGAAAAATTAAGACAGGTAAAACGGAAACAAGGAAAATCATAATTTTAAAATAGTACTTTCAAGAAAAACTGCAGCTTCGAACACACACATTAAAATTCCTAAGGGTTTTAAAGACTCAGTATGCCTGTAAATTGAATTCTGCCTCTGTGCTTTTTTACCTGTAAATTTCTTTCTGACATAGACCTCCATCTTCAAGAATGCAGTTACCATTAGCATGCAGGTAGCACACCTCAGCTTCAAACACACTAGAAGGCAGAATTCTAATGCAGAATTGCATTAGCATGCAAAACTTTTGCATTTTAATATGGCCACCAAATGAGTAAAGTAACCTGACAGGCAGTAAAGTAATCTAACCCTAACCCTAACCTGACAGGCAGTGGGAGCACATGTTCTAAATCACTCAGCTTGAAACACTCCCAAGAACACATGAAAAAGTGCAAACCCAGACCATCGTGTGCCTCCTTCTCCTGAGCCTGCACTTCAGTGACTGTGGTCAGCAAGCCCACAATCTGCCCGGGGGCGGGATGAGTTGCTGATGTAGGAAATTAAGGCTGGAGCATCAGGATGACCAATTCTGTGGACCATGTCAAAGGTGGTAAAAATTCAGGGCTGGATGAGATGTTTACTAAAAAGAGAGAACAGAACGCCAGACCCAAAATGACATCAGGCTTCTGGCTCCTCAGCGCGTGGACCTAAAGGAAAAGTGCTATTTTCAATCACTCACTTGAATCTAATGCTGTTCCTAAGACCAATAGTAGATACTCTTCTCAATTTTTTACTTACACATGGGCCCAACAAATCAAACAACATGATTTCTAATCCCCCATTTACATCTGATGAGAGACCGAGAGACAATTCATATATGTGGGATGAAGCCCAGTGAGGTTTTTATAGGACAAAGCTCCCTCTGCCTTATTTGCATGAGGTGAGAGTCAATCCAGTTATTTTGGAAACAAAGACCTCTTTTGCAAGCCTTTTCACTGGCCCACTCTTGCCCTACAGAGCTTACTTTTTTTCTACCATCAATAAGTGTATGATTTGTTCTTGGTGTCTTGTTCAATTATTTGTTCTGGACACCAAGGAACCAAGGACCTAGAAGAAGATAAATAGGACCTGCCTCCCCATCAGTCTAGCAACATTTTGATCCCCGTCTCCTCTCTTGGTGATCCTCCAAGCAGATACATCCTTATCAAGAGAGCTGTGGCAATTGCATTGCCCTTGTTAAATTTCAATAAATTTCAAAGTTCAGAGAAGACATAAGAGTGGCCCACCTTGGGTGCTGGTAGACAATTTCGGAGCCATGCAGAAACCCTTCTTCAAACTATGTTGGAGTTGCAACGGTGGGTTTGAAATGTGGTAAATTTTAATGTGAATATATCTGGGGTTGGAATAAGTGGGCATAAATGAGGACATTAGCAATTCTAAGATAAATTAGTGAATAACAGTATTCTTCACTAGGAAGGGCAAGCAAGCACAGTCGCTGGGCAGCTTGTCTGAAAAGGAAAATTAAACATTCAGTTTCGCTGGGTGGTGGAAGCATAAGGACTTGTGATAGAGCTCTCCCCACCTCCAATAAAAATTGAGCTTTGAGCTGCCTCTGAGAAATGCAGTTAAGAATGCCTCGATTCCTTGGTTTCTTCATGTTTCTGCTCAAATGCCACCTCGTTAGAAAGTCCTCCCCTGATGACTCTACCTAAAATTATTCTTCTTTTTTACTTTATTTTATTTTAATGGTACATTTTAAATGTACATAGTGAAAACATTCATCACAGGGGATTTGTACTTTTACATGATATATCTTGTTGCCTCTTTTTTTCCCATTCCCCTAAAATTACTTTCTTAACCGCTAGTTCTTTCACTCCATACTCCCACTACTAACATTCTATGGGAAGGTCTGACTGCTTTATGAACCGCTTTCTTTTGTGTGTGTGTGTGTGTGTGTGTGTGTGTGTGTGTGTGTTAGTAGAAATCAAACCCGGGTCTCTCACATAATAGGCAAATGCTGTAACATAGAACAATATCTCAACTCAATAAATTTATTTCTTTGTCATCACTTGCCTGGAATAGAATTCAAGCTCTATGTAGCCAGAGAAATTGTCCGACTTAAAAAATAAAATAAGCTGGAGATTTAGCTCGGTGGTTAAAGTGCTTACCTTGCAAGCACAAGGGCCTGAGTTCAAACCTCAGCACCAAATAAATAAATAAATAAATAAATAAATAAAATATAGACTAATGAGTACATGCTAGATAATAAACATATGTAAATGAATGAATGAATGACAAGTAAAGCCAACCAGATATATAAATCTGTTATTCATGCTTAGAGATATAACTTATAAAGAGGTTAAAAATAGTCAACAGAACAATTATTGCCTGTATCTGAAGTTTGTTTACATTGAGAAAATGTCTAATAGTGAGGCAGGATTTTAGTATCCCTAGAAATTAATTTCCCATAATAAGACACTAACTAAAATAGCATTGGGATTTCTATAATTTGAGTATATATTTTAGGTTACAATGATACTTAAGAGTAGGTACAGACTATGGAATTCCACATGTTGAGTTCCTATTTAGGGAATATTCTACAACAAGAATGGTATTTCTTATTCCTATAAGGCTCTTAAAATGGAAAAATACAGTGTAAAATAGATGTAACGCTAATATTTTATCCAATAAAAACATTTCTGTAATTTTTACAGATATTTTGGGCTGAAATTCTGTCATTTGTAAGAATGATGATTTTATTAGTGGTGATAAAACAAGGTGGGGATTTTTAAAAATTTTATCTCAGATGTGGGTAATTGAACTCTCTCACTCATCTATGTCCATCTATATCATTATTCAGTATACTATAGACCAAATTTTCTTGCATTTTGATCTCCAGTAGGTGTGTAGAGAACAAAATGATCTAAATGCTTTAACTGCAATATCCTGTGACAGAAACAGCTGGAGGAAACAAGGAGAGGTCACAGTTGGTTGTACCTTGTGCCGGGCAGAAGATTTCATGTGAAAGGAGTCTCGAAGGCCCAGGGACACTAACAATAGGGGTTGTGGTTTGAATGTGTCCTCCAACATTCCTGAATTGGGACTTTCATTTCTTGTGTGGCAGTTTGGGAAATTGGGACCTAAAAGGCAGTGTTTAGCTCATGAGCGCCTCGCCTGCCTGCACGAATGTAGTGCTGCCTTTCTGAAGGGAATGAATGAGTCAGCTCTTCAGGGAACTCGGTTTTATTTTTTTATTTTTAATTTTTTTTAATTTTTATTTTAATGGTACATTTTCGATGTACATATTGATAACATTCATCATTGGGGATTTGTACCTGTACATGATATACCTTGTTGCTTCTTTTTTTCCCGTTCCCCTCCCCTCACCCCCTCTTCCCTCCCTATTTACAAAACCTTTGTTTCCATTTTTTCCTTCCATTTCTTATTTCTCTTGTCCCTCTGTTCCTTTCCCCCTCCCTTGTTCCCTTTCCCATTTGGACACTTTCTTCCCT
>PVJO010033673.1:0-11810 GCA_004026905.1 Hystrix cristata
AATAAATGTTCACTGAATGAATAAATGCTTGGGAGCCCGGTGTTAATACCACCAAAATACTGGAGTCTTAGCCACTTTCTTTTTGCTAAGACAGTACCTGACACCCACCTCTTAATGGAGGAGAGGTTTATTTTGCATTATGTTTTAGAAGTTTCAGTCCATGTTCGGCAGGATCAAATATAGGTAGAAGGGTCTGAGTGGAGGAAAACTACTCACTGATGGTTGTCGGGAAGCACAGAGTGAAGAGAGCAGATGGAGAAGGAGATACCCTTCCAGGTCACCCTCCATGATCTGCCTCTTTTTTGGGGGTGGTGCTGGGGATCGAACCCAGGCCCTTGTGCTTGCTAGGCAAGCACTGTAACCACTGAGCTAAATCCCCAGCCAGATCTGCCTCTTCTGACCAGACCCCACCTCCTAACAGCAAGTTGGCTAGGGCAACCCCCCTGATTCCATCACCTTTCAAAAGCCCTGCCCGTGAGCCTGAGGCTTTGGGGGGGTCATCTAGGTATAAACAATAATAACTGCAATATCCTGCTCTACACAGTACATGAGATCTGGAGTCAACCTCAGTGCCAATCAATAGACAAACCCATAAAGAAAATATGGTGCATATATACAATGGAGTGCTAGAGATACTTAGGTGCTGTCTGAACAAATTGTATTTTGGCAATTGTATTCTCTCTGCAATGACAGCATTTTTCAATGCAGGACAAGCCTTCCTTGATTGGAGATTAAACCGAATACAAATAATTTTCTGTTTGAAAAGAATAATGATGCATCTCCTGTGACACCATTATCACCACACATCTCCTGTTACCTGAACATCACTGGAGCCCGTGAGCTGGTAGACTGTTAAGGTCTTAGCTTTTGACGACCACCACTGTCATATCTTCCAAATGTTGTAATAATGGCATTGGGTCACTTGGTAATTGAAATGGAAAGCAAATGAAATTAAATACATAATTTTGAGGTAGTCAGATTGAATTCCACACATAGTGCATCAAACTCATGAAAGGAATAAAGGTTTGAATTAAATCTCTGACTTTGTTGGACTGTCAGCTGAATCTTATGGCAAAGAGCTGTACATGGAGCGTGGATTTTCTGACTCATTACTTACCATCCAGGAATCCCTGTAGTTTGTGAATATACACATGTTGGATCTTTGTCCTGAAAAATGCCTGGTAGGAACCTTGGTCCAGAGTAGGTTCTGTGAATATTTGATAGAAAATAAATGAGTGAATTGAGTGAATAAATGAAAACAATGCAGACATTTGTTTACTAGAAAGCCACTTGCTCCCAATGACACTTAAAGGCAATGGAAAACTGATCTGGCAATATGACTGGGCATTGTGGTAAAGTGGTCTGAATATCAATGCTTACTTGTTCTTAATCACCATTCATGATAGGCCCAGTATCTATAGACTGTGAGTATTGCCAAAAAAAGTGAGATCTGAAACAAATAATATGTTTAAACGTTTCTTTTTGATGGATGTTAATTTTGTTTTCAATCTCTTGTTAGAAATGAGGCTGATGTAACTTTGTATATACATTATTTTGTCTGGCAACCAGAATATTTGTAGAATAGATAGGTGAGAATATGCTAAGTCAGTTGTTCTATGATTTTTGTAATTTTGAGGATAATTACCAAATTGTCCTGCATAAGAGCTTATTAACTTGCATCCCTACTAACTCTCTTTGAGATTGCTCATTTTCCCTTCACCTTACAAAGAAAGGGTATTGTCAAACTCAGGATTTTTTGCTGACCTGATAGATGGCTCCTTTATGTTTCAGGAATTCATATTCTTATTGTGGGGAAAATTATTATTTTTTATTTATATTTTTGCTTTATTGTTACAAAGTGAATCTGAAGGAAACTTTGGAAAAACAAAATTATTTATTTTCTTGTTAACTAATTAATTTATGTATATGTCTCATTATTCCAAGAAGAATCTGAGGATCTTTATAAATAAATAATAGCATAATAAAACATAAAGAGATTGAGTAGATAAGAGGAAAAATGGGAGTGGGATTCTAATAAAGGTTTGTTTACTACACAAATGCTTGTATTATTAGGTTCTTGAGAGTCACTGAAGGAGTATAGTAAATATACTGGCAGCCAGTATAAAGGTGGAACCATGGTTAGTTGTCGGAGACACAGTGAATATAATATTAATAATAAACCAGTTGTTCAGGAGAAACACAACTTCCTTTTCACTAGAATATCCTTCCCTCTTTGTATGTGGCTAATTCCTGTCAACTTAGAATTTAAGTCTCAATGAGTCTTTCTTTGATTAATCTGTTTACTGTGTTGTGTTTTGCTCTGCAGCTCCTCGTGCATCACAGTTCCAATATTTGTTATGTTGAATTGGAGGTACACCTTATTGGCTCAAAAAGTGGGCTTTGGAGTCAAATGCCTGAGTTCAAATTGCAGTTATATTTTTCATGGACTACTAACTTTAGATTTCTTTACCTAATCCATCAGCATGTAAGATGAGGAAGAAATAAACATCCATGTAACTTTCCAAGCTCTTGTTTCCTCTGTTGTAAAGTGCACATATCAGTAGTACCTACCTTAAGGAGGATAAAGTTAGGATTAAATGATATTATGTGGGTAAGGCATTTACTATATTGCCAGTTTACATGGTGATTGTAAATAATAATTACACATGTTTAATGTCTATTATCCTAATAAGCTATTCACACCATCTGTGGTCTAGGTTCTGACAAGAGAATACAATCTTTTATAAATGCATGATAACTCTCTGAAGTGCCAATACTGGTTTCATCTGAAATCCAAAATTAAGGAGATACAAATTATTTCATAGGGCCTGCATTTCCATTCATGACCCTTCCTTGATTTTGGTATTTTCACAGCTGTGGCCAGATTGCAACCAGATTGCAGTCAGAACACTCTAAATGTCAGTTTGCTTTCAGATACAGATACGGAAAGAAGACCTTCACAATCAATAAAAATGTTTCTACAGTATAGTATCAAGTTCAGATAAATTGATTTGCTCAAGATGCATAATCATTAATACCTGTGATGTGTTAGTATAATCAGCTATGATCCCACAGTATCTAAAGGATACACAAGTTTATCACCCAAATTTCAAATTTGTTTTTAGTGATATTAATTGAAATTCTAAGCATGTAAGATGAAGATACTTCTTAAAATTGTTTCTCTGCCAAGTATCCTGGAACCTTGATGCATCAGTTAAAATGAGCTAGGTTATGCTGCAGTAACAAGTAATACCAAAGTCTCAGTGGTTTACCACAACAGACATTTATTTTTGTTCATGTTACATGCCTGTGGAGTGGTAGGGGGCCTCCGCTCCTTGTATTTATTCCGACATTCAGGTTGCCACATGCTTCCATGATTACCACGGTAAGGGGGAGAAAGCAAGGTGAATGGCACATTGGTTCTTAATCCCATTTCCCAGAAGTGACACTCTTTACTGCCATGCACATTTCAATGGGTAACATTAAAAAGGTCAGGGATTTGTAATAGTACCATGTCCCTAAAAAGAGGGAGAAATAAAATGTGAGAAGCTTATAATCTAACAGTACCAGTAATTAATCATTACAGACCAGTCACTGTCCTTCTCCTGAATGCATTACATCATTTACTCCATTGCAGCCCTATCTATGATGTAGAACGACAGTCTCTTCTTGCCCATTCAAATCCACTTTCTCTTTAAAAGAATAGATCTGGGTACATGGTCATCCAGCTAGACTTTGTATTTCCCAAACTTCCTTTGAAGCATATAAAATGTTAGGATCAATGTATGTATATAAATAATGAGTACAGCTCATAGGTCATCTCTTTCAAAGAAAATCTCTTTGGCCTGGGCCAGTGTTCTTTTTCCATTCTGTAACCTGAAATTCCATGTCCCATCTTCGACAAAGCAGATAAGGACAATAACACAGGGGAAAGTAGAACAATAAGACGGAGTGACCTGGTCTGTATGTGAATGGAAAGAGCAGAACCACTTCACTCCCTGGGCCATACCGCTGTCTTATTCCATAATAAATAAAGTTAGATAATTTTTGATACACTGAATTTTTGTGATCCTTCATGTAGCCCAAATAATTTTAGGTAGGTATATTATTAGCCTCATTTTACAAACGAGAAGCTGAAATTTAGATGGTTAAGTAATTTGTCAAAGGTAAGACAGCTTGTAAGTATGAAGTACCCTATTTACCTTTAGGCAACTTGGCCCCAGAGTTCACACTTTTAATTACCATGTTGTCTTTGATGACTTCATTAAATAGGAACGATTTGGGCAGTGAGGGTGATGAAAGCAATTCAAATTCTCAGGCATTTACTGTGCTTCCATCCTGTGAACTACTCGTGTAGAAACAGGATGGACATGATAGGACCGAGTCGTGTTTACTACATTATGTTATCTCTTCTTTTGGGGGAGAGGTTTGGATTAACCCTTTGATGTAGAAATAATCTTGACCCTTTTTTCCTCCTTGTCTAAGTTTTATGTCACTTGTAGGCCTTTGAAAACCTAAAATGATTGTCACCTTTCCTCTCTGCTCTGCCACACCCCCATTTATCCTGGAGAAGTTTTTCAGGATCAGTTGTATCAAGTTATACGTGCCCATTAGCTAAGTGTGCTTTAGGAATACCAAAGTTTAAAGTACTGGTCTAAGGCTGACCTTCCAATCTGGCAATTGAAGGATGTTTCTGAAAATCATTTGTGGGGATTGACCACTGTATTTAACTGTCTCAGGAAAGGCATCAGAAAGACTTCAAAATTGGTATAAAAATATAGATTCTCTTGTCTCCTTAAATCTGTCCAAACTCACTCAACAAAGATGTGAGCAATATAATAAGCAGACATTTTATGCAAAAGAAAAACTGTGAAACATGTAGGCATGGTGAAGCCTCTTTCAAATTCTACAGTGACCCCAATATGGCTTTATATTAGCTTTATACATACTGGATGAGTTTCAGAATATCCCATAAGCAATATTTTCTCTTTCAGGACCTGAGAAAATAGAGATATCCAAATGGTAGGTCTATAATATCTTTTGGAAAAAAAATCACAATGTCTAAGACATTTCTTGAGGAAAAAGCACACTCACATTTCTGTAGAAGCAGAAATCCTATGATGTTTCTGGCAGGTGACTGTTCGTATACAAATACGGTTGCTAAGATGTCAACAAGTCTGCTCTTAATGTCCAAGTTGTTAGGGCTTAGCTATTCAAATCTGACTTCCAGAAGAATAATTGTAGTACCTTTCCTTAAATGATGTATTGCAGTTTTCAAAATACTTTATTGGTTATGGTATAGGAAGCATGCGAAATGTCGTGTATAAACTGGGTTATTTTTGTCTTCTCCAAGAGTCAGACTCTAGGTTACTCCTCCATACTGTAAAAATGTTCCATTTTGTGCTAGTTATAATTATCTCTAAGCTGCTCTTTGCTTTGGATGCTGGGACTGGGTCTCTGCAAACCGCGTCTTGCCTTGCAGCTAATCTCAGGTAAATGCCCTTCACAGGGAGACTTCAAGATTGGAAAGAAGGGACTTGATTCTGCCTGTTCTAGTTTTGTAGCCCGTTCCTGTGAATGTCACCCTGTGAATGTTTTTTCAGCTCTTCCTCTAGCAACATCTAAATCCAGTTTGTAGCTTCTCTAGCACTTGCAGAGCCTCCACTGTTCCTCTCTGGGGATGCCAGAGCCACCTGGCTGGAGCTCCCTCCTCAGAAGTTTGGTCCTCGCCCCTGGTCCCCTCCACTGAACTGAGAGACACCAGCATCAGCTGAACAATACTCTCTCCTCACATATTTGAGTTTGAACTCTATAGAGCTTCTTCTCTAAGCAAGTTTTAATAATTTCAAATTCTTGCTTTTATTTCCCTGGCCCTGGGTGAGGGAAATGGCTGTCTTTGTGGTATATCAGAACAATATCATCACCCTTATATTTCCCTGGTTGGCCAATCTTCTTACTAAATTTTCTCTGTTTACATGACTGGTGTCGTTTCTGTCTTCAGAGTGGACTTTGGTAAATGCTTGATAGTACTGTTGGAGAACTGCTGGATCTCACTGAAGTGATTTCAGATTTATGATGTAAAGATCAAATGTGGGGGCTAAGAATTAATTCTTCTGACATCACAAGCTCCAACTACGTGCTGGCAAGGGAAAGTTTGTACTGGTGAAAAAATTACAAAATCTTTTGAGAGGTCTGTAGCACTATGATGTTGCAGGTCGGGCGCTGTATCAGTCAGTGTTTAGTAGAGAAACAGATTTAATGCAAGATATAAAAATAGGTAAGAATTTACAAGATTGGCTTACAGTGGCCACCCGCAGAATCAAGTGTGGAAGGGTGCAAAAGGTCTGTCTCTCTGTACACTGGAGATCTGAAAGATCTAGTCTAAGGCCTGGAGCTCACTGTAGTGTCCTGTGTGAGTCCATTTCAGGAGGCCAAAGTGTCCGCACCAGAAGGATAAAGGGTCTGTGCTGTAAACCAGAAGACGATGTGCAAGGTGAAGGTGAAGGTGAAGGTGAAGGTGAAGGTGAAGGTGAAGGTGAAGGCTGGAGCTCCTCTGAAGAAAGGGAAGCCAGCCTTCATTCTTTGTTTCCCTTTCATACCATTCAGACAGCAAGCCCATTGGTCGCTCACACCCAGTTATTCCCAGCAAATCTTCAGTAAATCCCCTCAGCCACACCTAAAACTTTGCTGATTCAATTTAGTTGGGCATTTCTTACTCAAGGTGACGCAATCAGTTAGCTCTCACAGGCATTTCAGGAAGAAGGTGAAAGAACTCAAGACATTATAATCTGGAAGTTGTCTCTTCTTCAGGACTTTTCCCCAGCGGGAAGGTCACTGCCAGGAGAGTGGGCTATGATATTGCAAATTTATGCTGTAACACATTAAGTTATAATTGTAATGGTTGTCCTTTATATGGCTTTAGAAATGTAAAGGACCACCATCCACCATTTTCAATAGTTGGAGAATTTGGGGCATCATCTAGTGTTCCAGAGTAGTCTGGTCCTGGTGTATGAGAAATGGCCACAAGATGCTGTGAGACCAAAGAAAATAGGCAGACAGATCCAAGACTACACAGAATGAAATTTATTGAGAATTTAATGACAGAAGCATGGTCCTGGGCAACAGCAAGACAAGTTGGAGCCTCATGATTTGGGTCAGAATATGGGGGCTTATAAAGTGGTCAGGACAAAAGTGACTTTATCCAAGCCCTAATGGGTTTATTTCAAGGTAATATCAAGGATTTAGGCCATTTCTAGTACCAGAGTCCGATCTTAAATCTCCACATATCACTTTAATGTTTTTGTTTATAGTACATGGGGGAAATATGCTAGGAAAATTAGCCATGGTTACTCAGGAGCAAATGTGGTGGTCATAACTCAAGATGGCTGCAGTCATGTTAAGCTGAATCCATACAGCAAGAAAAACCTTATTGGGAGCAAAGAAACTTTTCCTGAACTCCTGAAAATTGTCTATTGGGTTTTAGCTTCCTATACTTCTTTAAGATTAGCTCAAGTTTTAGCAGATTATTAAAGTTTGTGAGTTTTAAATATATTCTTATTTCTTTTTTTTTTTTTTTTTTTTTTTTGGTGTTGGGGATCGAACTCAGGGCCTTGTGCTTGCAAGGCAAGCACTCTAACCGCTGAGCTAAATCCCTAGCCCATATATTCTTATTTCATTCAATTAACATTCATATTTAAAATAAAACTCTAAACTAATAAATATATTATTAAGAATTATCAGTACAGAAGCATTTAGGTCAGGTGTGTCTAACTGTACTATGCAGGCCGCATGTAGCCCTGGATAGCTAGTCATGCAGCCTCACAAAATTTTAAAATTTCGACATTATTTTTAAAATTTAATTTAGTTTTAAAATTAATTAATTAATTTTGAGATAGGGTCTCACTATGTAGTTTCAGCTGTTCTTGAACTCACTATGTAACTCAGGCTGGCCTTGAACTCACGGCAACCTGCCTGCCTCAGCCTCCCATGTGCCTGGATTACAGGCATGTGCCATCATGCCCAGCATAAATTTTGACATTATTATGTGATTTTTAGCAGGACTTATCATGACTCAGTTGTGTGGTTCTTCAACGGAGACTGTGTGGGCAACAACAGAATGTGGTGTAAGAGGGGGTCTGGTGCAGTGGCGACTCTGCCTCCTGTACCACCACGCACAGTCAGTGAGATGGAAACTTGTGTGTTTCAGACATTTCATGCTATCATATGACTTGGTGACTACATAAAACCCATCAATTACTGATAACATTACTTCAACGTACTTACGTGTAGGTGTCTGTGGAGACAGGCATTTATTGTTATTCAGCGGACATGTAAGTTTTAAATTTAATTATTAAACTTTGGCTTGTGTTATTTTAAAACATAATTCAGTAAGTTAAAATATTAAGAATACTTAATATTTACATATGCTACTTACATATGCTACCTTAATACTTACATATGCTAGCTATATTATATATTTTATGCTTGGCCCAAGACAATTTCTTTTCATAATTTCTCATTTATAGTCTGGGCAAGCCAAAAGGCTGAATACCCATGGTCTAGAGAAGGGCCTTTCTCCATAAAACCAATGCTTCTTACGTAGATCTCATACGTTTCTTATTATGGTTCTCTAACTACTTGAATTCTCTAACAATGTGAAATGAATACTGTGAGCCTCATTTTATAGATGTGTCAATTACACTCAAAGACTTGTTCAAGACAACCCAACTAAGAGGTACATGCCTACTTTTCTGGCACTGTTTCCGTTTATGACCATTGTCCTAGGGATGTTATTTGTAATAGCCCCATTTGCTTTTTTTTTTTTTTTAATAAAGGAGGAGAGATTTATTTTAGCTCACAGTTTGTAGAGGTTTCAGTGCATAGGCAGCTGGTTCCAACGCAGGGTGACATGGCAGAGGGGCATCACAGAAGAGAAACAGTTCATGGCATGGCAGGCAGGAGACAGAAAGACAGATTTCTTTCTCTTTTTATTGCATCCAGGCTACCAGTCTATTAGTTTGTGTCACCCACACCTAGGGCGGATCTTCCATCTTCAGTAAATCCATCATCCATACCCAGAACTATACTAAACCAATCAGTGGGTTAATTCAGTATCACACACCCATTTGCTTTTAAACATTCTGATTTGGACAAAAATCATAGCCACCTTAGTGAATTTGTAAGTGGAAGAGCTGGAAATTGGTCTTACATGTCTGTCACTAGTCCACACTGCCTTAGAACCTTGACAGTGTTAGTGTAGAATTTCACAGCATGGAAAGCACCTATGACTGGAATGGGGCTGGGTATTCCTGGTTATCAGCCTGAAATTCTTAGGAGGCTTCCTAGAAATCAAAGTGTGCCCAGGCTATTATTTCTCACTATGCAAATAACCTTAGAAGATACAATAATTAACAGGAAACAGAAACTGATTTAAGTAGAAAAAGAGACTTATTTGTTCAGGTAGTCAGAAGTCTACAGGTTGGGTCAACTTTGAGAATTGGCTGACCCAATTCAATGATATTACCAGGGACCTAGTGTTTTTTTCTTCCTCCTTTCATTCTATTATCAAGTTCTTCTTTAGACTATGAATGACTTTACATTGGTTTGGTGGCTTCCAGCAGTCACCAAGGTGACACATTTCTACTTTCATGTTCAGATAGAAGAGAAGCTGCCTATTCTCCATACTAGTGAACAGATGTCTTGTTCTTTGCTTTGTCTGGGCAAAACTGAGCCAATCATGGTGAATAGGTGCTATGTACTGATTGGCATAGGGATGGATTATGGGTCACTCTTAAATTCATCACCATATTAGGAATGATGTGACAGTGGAGTAGGATAATTCTGATTGCACAGGAATCAGAATTCACCTGCTTCTGCGGATGGGGCTGAGGTTCAAGGCCTCCAAAGCCTTTGAATTCTATGAGAAGAGTTAGATATTTCTAGAAGAGGGAAGCTAAGTTACCTGTGAATGTGTTTTGGCTGCCAAACACCCATTGATGAGCTCATAAACATCTATATTTTCCCACTAGATGCAACCCAAAGATTTAGTGTGGTGCTCCAAAGTTTGATTTTTCTGGGTGGTATGGGGTCTTCGTGTCTGGATGAATCTTCTCAGAGTTTAGAGATGTTTTGTAAGTTATCCACCTATAACACAACCTATATAAAATAATAAAGAAAGAATGAACAGGCTAACTTCAAAAAATTTTCCATTTGGAAAAGAGAAGAATGATAAATAACACAAAATGGTCATTAGTCCACAACAATATCATTTCTGCTAGACAGAAGTAGTAAGAACTACCACCCAGTAGTGCGTTCTTTGGATAGTCATACTGGCTGCCTCACGTGGATATTTTCCTCTTAGTGTTAGTAAGCATGTAAAGAGGGAGTGAAGGTATGAGAAATGCTTGGAACATGGTTTAAGATATATCAAGTGCTCAGGAGACATTATTTTGATTATTTGAGATAGGCATTGGGAAGGATGATAGTTATGGGAGTTTCTTTGGCAAGAGAGCTTCCTTCAGTATTCAATAGTCTTCCAACCTAATATTCTCTGATTATTTCTATAGTCACATCATATCTGGCCATAGTCAGAGATAGATCCATAGTCTTTGATTCTAGGAAGTAGATTTTTTTTCAGCCTATGTGTCAATTTATTTATTTTTTAAATTTTATTTTAATGGTACATTTTAGATGTACATAGTGATAACATTCATCATAGGGCATTTGTATCTGTACATGATATATCTTCTTGCTTCTTTTTTTCCTCATTCCTGTCCCCTCCCTTCACCTCCTCCTCCCTCCCCATTTACAAAAGCTTTGTTTCCATTTTTTTTTTCAATTTCTTATTTCTCTTGTCCCTCTGTTCCTTTCCCCCTGCCCCTCCCTTGTTCTCTTTCCCATTTGGACATTTTCTTCCCTTTCCCAATATAATACATTTTAGTCCTTATTTACACTTTCAGTTTTTCACACCAGAGAAACAATGTGGTATTTAAACATGTGTGTCCAATTTATTTCACTTAAGAATATGGTTTCAAGATGCATCCATTTACCTAGGAATATCTCAGGCTTATCATTCTTTATGGCAGAGTAGTACTCCATTGTATAAAACAACCACATTTTCTTTATCCATTCCGCTGTTGATGGGCATTTGGGCTGTTTCCAAGATTTAGCTATTACAAACTGTGCCGCTATAAACATGAGTGTGCATATATCACTGCAATATGATGCTTTTAATTCTTTTGGGAAGATATCAAGTAGAGGAATAGCTGGGTCAAATGGAATCTCTAGTCCTAGTTCCCTGAGGAATCTCCACACTGATTTCCATAGCGGTTGTACCAGTCTACATTCCCACCAACAGTGGAGAAGTGTTCCTTTTTCTCCACAGCCCCTTCAGCATTTGTTATTGGCTGATTTGTTGATAATAGCCATTCTTTCTGGAGTGAAGTGGAATCTCAGGGTTGTTTTAATTTGCATCTCTCAAATGACCAGTGATGTTGAATATTTTCTCATATGTCTATCTGCTGTTTCTATGTCTTCATCTGAGAAGTGTCTATTCATTTCAGTTGCCCACTTTAGGATTGGGTCTTTAAATTTTGGGGGTCTGATTTTTTTGAGTTCTTTATATATTCGAGATGTTAGTCCTCCATTGGAGGAATAGCTGGCGAAAATATTTTCCCATTCTGTGGGTTGTCTCTTTGCTCTGTTGGTAGTTTCTTTTGGAAAAATTGGCTTACCACATGCCGAAAACTAAAACTAGATACATGTCTCTCACCATATACAAAACTAAGATCGAAGTGGATCAAAGACCTAAA
>PVJO010033674.1:0-11820 GCA_004026905.1 Hystrix cristata
AGAAGCCGTGCCCACCACGTCCCTCCCGCTTCCCCCAGGGTGCTGAGGGGGCACTGAGTGCAGGTTTAGGGCCAAAACTGCTGGCAGGTTGTGGGACTGGGTTCTGGCCCCAACTCTGTCCTTGATTGGCTCTACCTCCTGGCCGGTCACTATCCCTCCCTGGGCTGCAGGTTAGCCTGGGGTTGAGGGAGAAGTGGAGCGTCGACCCCTTGATCAGCAGAATCTCCCACCAAAGGAAGTTAGTTCAGGAGAAGATGGGCCCTGTGTGAAACCCCGGCCTCCCTCTGCCCCCTGGTGGACAGGGGCAGCCTAGCAGGCAGGGTAGACGGCAGCTGACTACTGAGTGACGGCGGGGGCGGGGGCGGGGCCGAGGGAGGGGGAGGGCGCCG
Source organism: Hystrix cristata (assembly GCA_004026905.1). Classification (NCBI taxonomy): domain Eukaryota; kingdom Metazoa; phylum Chordata; class Mammalia; order Rodentia; family Hystricidae; genus Hystrix; species Hystrix cristata. The sequence goes on from PVJO010033674.1 coordinate 390, forward strand.
CCGCACGCACTTGCTGTGACTTCTGCCAAGGCTCCTACACTTATGAGTCCTACTCTCCATCTGTTAAAGAGAAGTGATAGTAATGTCTACCTCACTGGGCTGCTCTGAGGTTTCAAAGCTATAACACATACAAAGTGCTCGGGCAGGGGTGGGTACAGCCTGGCCAGTCTGCTGAAGCCAGTCAACTGTCCTACATTTGGGACAGCAACTCTTGTCATTGGAGAAGAATGTAATGACTGCACGCTGAGAAGACACGTTTGTTATTGGGAACCACAATTGTTATACTTGAAGTATAAACGGACTGGTTGTCCTGGGAGAATTAACCTGTGTCTGGATAAATAAACTCTCTAGCCTTATGTGTTTTGTTAATTTTTTTCAAATAACCAAGTTAAAAGGGTTTTTTTGTTGCTGTTCTTTATTTGTTCTCTCTCTTGGTTTTCTGACTTTACTATTTCCTTCTCATTTTGGGGGTTTGTTGTATTGCTTTTTCACCATCTTAAGTGGAATTCTTGCCTTATGTATTTATTTATTTTGAAACTAAATGCATTTTAATAGAAAACAAAATACAAAGTAACTCTTTTTGGAAAACAGAACTATTCAATCCTTTCCCTGTACATTGGAACTCGCTTTCTCCTCAACACCCAGTTGAACAATCGTGCGCACACTTGGGTTTGGCTAAAGCTGTGCTCCCTGCAGGAGAGAACGCTGAAAAGCTGAGCTCTGCTCAACAGCACTCTGAAATCCAGCACTTTCTCATTCTGTCTGTAACTTTCTCCACATTATTCTTTACCATAATCTTTTTTTGCGGGGGTACCAGGGATTGAACCCAGGGCCTCACAAATGCCTCCCTTTCTGTTCCAGTTCAGCCGCTGGTCCTTGCCAGCTGACACCAAGTACTTTTCTGTTGGGAAGGAAACATGAGATTGCGTGGTGCAGCGGCCTGTGCGGAGCTCGCTGAGTTCCCCTGCGGGCGCTCCACAGTGTCCAGCAGGATCTTCATCCTCCTCATCCTCCAGGGCCGCCTGGTTCTGCAGAATGGGTCTGGGCACACGGGGACTCCAGGATGCTGCTCTTGCTGCGGGAGGAGGCACCACAGGACAGCTGGTAGTACCAAAGTCTGTTTCCCTGGCCCATCCAAGTGGATATGTAAGGCAAGGACCTTGCCCAGGGCAGTGTTCTTGTCACTTTGGAGGCGGCGGATCAGGAAGTTGTCGCCATCTTCTTGGAGACGACCGTGTACTTGTTACCCAGGAATGCATGAGGCCTGGCGTCGGACAGGACGTCCTGGACGGTCGGGTGGTCTGCGCTGCTCAGTGACATCCTTGTGGCGTGCATGCTGCAGGAACATCCCACGGAAGAGGCTGTAGAAACGCTGCTGTGCCCCTCAGGCTGCTCTGGACCGGGATGAGACGGAGGTGGACAAACAGTGGGCAAAGGAGAGGCGTAACTTCCGGGCTATACTGGGAGTCAGAATCGGTGGGGAAATTCCCCCGCCGTCCAAACTGTGCTTCGTGTTGCTGCGGTTCTGCCTGGCGAGGGGCTGCAGACCCTGTTGGCACCACCAGATTCTGACCGGACGGCGAGGTTGGCTGCCGTCTCCACAGCAGTCAGGGACAATCACAGGCCTTGCTTCAGGAGCCACCCAAGTCCACATAATGCCGGTGCAGGCGCCTAAGGTAGCAGAACGCCCTCAATCCTAGTGAGCCCACCATTCTGGGCCCCATAACCACCTGGCAGAAAGGCGCGCTTGCTGGGCTGCAGACGCTGATGCCCCTTGCCTTATTTTTAATAGCTCTGTTGAGGTATTATTATTATTATTATTATTTTTCTTCTTTTTTAGGTTTATTGAACAGGGTCTTGCTATGTAGTTTGGACTGGCCTTGAACTCATGTAGCCCAGGCTGGCCTCAAACTCTCAGTGATCCTCCTGCCTCAGCCTCTCAAGTGCTGGGATCACAGGAGTGCGCCACCACACCCCGCTGTTGAGGTATTATTTATACACCTTAAAACGCACCTGTTTTAAGTGTATGATGCAATAATTTTTAGTATAGTGACTAAATAATTGTAGAATATGTCAATCACCCCAAAAAGAATATCTTACATTTGCAGTTTATGTCCATACTTCATATATAGACTTGTCTTTTCTGGATATTTCACGAAAATGGAATCATAGATTAATGATACTTTCTGTCTGGCTTCTTTCACTTGATCTATTTTTGAGGTTCACAGATGTTATAGCCTGTAGCAGTACTTCGTTCCTTTCTATTCTCACACGGTATTCCATGGTATGGATGAATACACCACATTTTGCTATTCACTGTTTCCAGTTTGAGACTGTTTTAAAGAGTTACTGCTGTAGATACTGACTTGTAAATCTTTGTCTGGATGTGTTTTTGTTTTCTTGGGGGCTTATTTATTCTTATACATGTATAGATTCCTGATAAATGTTTTTAAAGTTATAAATTTGCCTTTAAGTACTGCTGTAGCTATGTCCCAGAAAGTTTGATATGTGGTTTGCCACTATTATTCAGAGCTAAATAGCTTTCACATTTCTTTATGACTTCTTTTTCCATCACTTGTTACTCACCAATATAACAGTTTCCAAACATGTAAGCCATTATTTTATTATAATCTATACTTTTTCTGAATCAGACCCTAATGCTAAGTATTTAGAATTTGCAGAGGTTTCCTTTATGATCTTGAAAAATGTGCTCTATTGCCAGGTGTAGTGCCCCACGCCTATAATCCCACCACCAGGAGGCTGAAGTACGAGGATTGCAACGAATTCAAGGCCAGTCCGAACTACGCAGTGAGATCCTGTCTCAAAATAAACAAATAAATAAAACAAAAAAACCCATGCTGTATTGTTATAAATTCTCCATTTGTGTTCCTCGGGAACCGGTTGAAATAAATGGCTTTCTCTAGAACAGTCTAATGTAAACATTGTGTGAAACTTTCTTCTCCCACAGATTCCTTGCATACAGGCTCTTGAGAGCAAAGAAAAGCACAGGACCCTTCTCCATACCTCTACCCGATTTTGCTTCTCAGGCCTTCATCTTCTCATCACCAGTAACTCCGTTCATCACGTCACTGTACCACCACCATCTGCCCTGCTCTGTTCCTGACGTCATCCTGCATCTTGTCAAAGCAGACTCTGGTCTTTCCAATTTTCTTGTCTGCCAGTCTGGCCACCCCTCTTCTTGGACCTCCTCAGGACCTCTACTCCTCTGAACCATCCAACGTCTCTACCTGCCTCTGCTTTAATTTTCCTCTTTTTCAAAACTTATTTTTAAGGACTGGGATGTAGCTCAAGGGTAGCATGTTAGCCTATCAAAGTATATTTTTATTTTGAATTGAAACATATTTTTTATTTTTAATCAAAACAGTAATTGTACATATTTATGGGGTACAGTGTGACATTTCTTTGTTTGTTTTTGTTTTTTTTGGTACTGGGGATTGAACTCACGACCTTGTGCTTGCTAAGCAAGCGCTCTAACCACTGAGCTAACTCCTCAGCCCTACAGTGTGACCTTTCAATGCACATAGACGATGTGTAATGAGTAGATGTATTGGGAACATTCAAAATTCCTAAGTGCCGAAGAGAAGAATGTGTATTCTATAGTTGTTGGATGAAATAAAGATCAGGTCCACTTTATTTTCCTCTTCAACCAGTTTAAACATCACCTTCCAGCATTTCAATCATTTTCTTATAAAGCTGAATTCCTTGGTTTCCCTTTTCTCCTTTACTCCTGCCAGTCAAACTCAAGCTCTAGACAAACCCGACCGCTCACCTCTCTCCCTTCCGCGCAGTCTGCGGCCTCTTCAGCGCTCCAGGCAGGGGAGCCGCGCTGTGAGCCCGTCACCCAGCGATGCTGTGCTGTTGTTCAGCTCTGCTGCCCTCAGACCGCTGGCTTCCTTTCTGCCCCTTTCACTCTTCGGTGTGATCAAAAAATACAGTGAGGGCTGGGTTGTAGCTCAGTGGTTGGACACCCCAGGGTTCAATCCCCAGCGCTGCAAAGCAAACAAAACTACACATTATTTGACTGTTAGACAGGGAATACAAATTGTAGGTGTTAATCTAGTCATCAAAATTTTTTTTCAGATTTTTTTTAATGATTTCCAAGTTGTATCTTGGTTTTTATAAACTGTTTGCATATTATTTGGGTAATGCAACTGTCATTAGCTAAACGATACTTTGAGCCATTATTTGACATTAAACTCATCTAACATGTTCCATTAAATTGATCATCTTTAAGTAACTTGTTCTTTTTATAAGTAGGTAAGTTTTTCTCAAAAGCACTGATATTGGGGGGCTGGGGATTTAGCTCAGTGATAGAGTGCTTGCCTAGTGAATGCAAGGCCCTGAGTTCAATCCCCAGTGCCACCCCCCCAAAAAGCACTGATATTGTTTATAATGTTGAACTTTTCTTAGATTCTGCTGAGCTAACAGGAATTGTGTTAAAAATCTTTAACCCTTATAATACTGTGTGAGAGGGGCTGGGGATTTAGCTCAGTGGTTAGAGTGCTTGCCTTGCAAGCACAAGGCCCTGAGTTCAATCCCCAATACCAAAAAAAAATAATAATAATAATAATAATAATAATACTGTGTGAGACATTTTTAATTTCCTGAGTGGCTTATTGGAGTATGTAACAGGAAAAGTTTTTACACTTTTATATCAAATCATTAAAGTTGTTTAGAAAAAGTATATATGCTGTGAATGAAATTGAGTGTTCCTCTGGAAATGTTACTACTTACATTCTCTGACTTTGTGAATTTATGAGATTTTCAGATATATAATATCTCTATTATCGACCAAGTCATGAAGATTACGAATTTGAATGTCATATTTAATTAGTTGGCTCCATTTCATTGATTCTTTTTTACTTTCAACCCACAATGCTTTGTAGCATTATTTGGCCAAATTCCAGGAATCAATAATAACTTGGAAGAATTTAAAAGTTCATTCTATGTTTTGTCTTGGTTATCAAATAACCACGCTTTTCATAGAATTTATTAGACAAGCCAATAATTTTTCTCTTCTGATTAAATACTCCTCTGGTTGCTACCATTTAGATCTAAAATGGCCGCCAAAGCCTCCTATATTAGAAAGGTGATTGGACTGGGGGCTGACTTCTTGTTCGGTGGGGTCTGGCCGAAAGAGTTGGGTCACTGGGAGGTGACCTAGAAGGGCATATCTCCCTTCCCTGCTCCTCCCTTGATCTCTGCTTCCTGGTTGCCATGAGGTGAGAAGCTTTCCTTCACCAGATCCTGCCACCATGGCTTCCTGCCTTGGAGCCAGACAACTAGAGACTAAACATGAACCCAAACAAACCTCTCCTCCTTCAAATTGCAGGTGTCTGGTATTTTTTTTCAGTGATGGGGCAAGTGACAAATACATTCACATTCTCTGTTTCTTTCTCCAGACTCAGTATTTACTTGTCTCCATTTTGCTCTGTGTCCACAGAAAGTGGGCTTCCTACTCCCTACCTTCTGATTGGCTTTGACCATGGACGACTCTGGCAGAAGACTGGAGTGTGGAAGGAAAGGAAGTCGGGACGCCGATTCCCCCTGCTCTCTCTCTGTATGGCAGCGGCTGCATTCCTTTTCATACTGAAAGCCACAACTCCATCCAGGTGTCAATTGTTATTTAGGCTTTTGGTGATTCTCATCCCTTTGTTCCTTCAGGCTTAGGAATAATAACGGTTTCCTGATTCTGCTAGTTCTGAGGATAATTGTTTTATCATCCTTTATTGATTTCCCTGTCCTCAAATATCAAGGACGATTTTTGTTTAAATGTCATATAAATGGAAGCAAACAGTGTATATTCCTTTATTACTCATCTATTACTTCTTTAGGTAGATGAATGATTTAGCCTAGTGATTTTCAGCCTTCCTTCTTTTCAAATATGTGAATTTAAATATATAGATTTTGTTATGTGGATTTTGCATGGCTTTAGCTTTAGCTGCATCTCATAAATATTGACACGTATTTAGCATTTTCATTTATATTTAGTTAGAATATTCTCTAACTTCCATTGTATTTTACTATTCTTTTGTTTTTGTTTTTTGGGGGGGGTTTTGTTTTGTTTTTAAGTGCAGGGGATCAGACTCAGAGCCTCATGCTGCTAGGCAAACGCTTTACCACTTGAGCTAAATCCGCAACCCCTGTATTTTGTTATTCTTTGACCTGTGGGCTATTTAGAATTTATTAGTAGTCCAACAAACAAGATTTTTAGTAAAGTTTAAAGTTAATTTTAACTGTGCCATGATCCGAGAACAAATTTTGTATTATTTAATTTATTTTTTATGCTGGGATTCCAAACCAGGGTCTCACACATGCTAGACAAGCATTGGACCACTGAGCCACACTCTGAACATCATTTCAGTTCTTTAAAATTTAGTGGACCTAAGGCTGAGGATTTAGCTCAGTGGTTAGAGTGCTTGCCTAGCAAGTGCGAGGCCCTGAGTTCAATCTCCAGCACCAAAAAAAAAAAAATTATGTTTACGGTCTTCAGCCATTTGGGGCCCTGACATGCATAGATGTGAGCTGGGCCTTCTTACAGAGTTGGAGTCACTGTTAGGAAAGGCAGGGCCCGTCTATGCCACAGACCCTGAGCAGCCCCACGTATCTCTGCTGAGTGTGCTGAAGTCAAGGTTTATCAGCCCCCACCACCGAGCAGGTCCTGTCATCAGCTACGCAGGAACTAAGAAGCTCAGAGCACCCAGCACAACTGCTCATCCCTGAGGAGGGAGACCCGGCTTGTCCGCTGCATGCTGAGAAGATGCTGGGCCCTCCACTCTGAGCTGCTCAGCTGTGGTGCAACCCTCCATCTGCACAACCCACGCAGCAGGCCGCTATGTCATGCCCGGGGCGAGAGTGGGCCGTAGAACATGTTTTCACTGGGGATGAGAGCAGCTTTCTGGCCGATAGTCCTCCATAATTATTGGCAAGTACACTGCCCCCTGATCATGTTTCTCCCGTTGGGTTCCTGGGTAAAGAGCAAAGTCGTACCTGGAGCACACACTGACTTCTGCTTCCATCCAGCAGTAAAGTCTTGTTGTCAGCAGAGACTGTGATCTAGAGACAATGCACAGAACTCTATCCTCCAGCTGCCACAGCTAGTGAGTTGTGGACTGGCAGTTCAGTGCAAACTCCTGCAGGGCCGTGATGGGCGAGAGCCAGGTGATACACTACAGCCTAACAGATGGGAGCAGGGTAGATGGCTGCCGAGATCTCTTGTTCCATTTAGAAAGATAGCATGGCTTAGCCATGACCGTTCACACCTGTGCCATAAGGAAAGGAACTAAGATGTGATCTGAAGCAGTCTCTATTAGTCCCCTCTGGGACAGAATTCAGTAGATTGGCCTCATCTTGCTGCTTGGAAATTGTTCGCGTCAAGCCCTAGTCAAGCACTGCATGACAAAAATGGAATGGATATCTTCCTAGACCCGTCTGCATGGCCGACCTGAGTTTCTGGTAGGATGGCAAATTCATGTGAAAATTTGAGTTCATGCATGAATGTGTTGGGCTGGCTCTTCTGTAACTGCCTGTCGTGCTCTGATCCACTGAACTACGTTGTTGTGGCAGCTTGTTCTTTCTCATCCTTGATGAGAGTGGAGTTCTTCCCCCGCAGCCTCTCACTCCCCGTTTGGTATTTTCCATCCCTTTGTCTGGGTTTCATTCTGGGTAGTTTCTTCCGACAACATTCTTGTAAACTGCATCTGAGCTTTAAACCTCACGTTTATTACTTTTATTCAGCTCTATATATTTACATTTATTCAGTTCTATTTCTTTCAGTTCTGTGTTCTACATATCAGTTTCCCAGGGCTGTCATAACACAGTACCACAACCTGGATGGCTTCAAACAAGGGAAATGTGTCCTCTTACAGTTTTGGAGCCTAAAAACTCAAAATCAAGGTGTCAGCAGTTTGCCTGCCTGGAGGCTCGGGGAAGATCTAGCCCACACCCTGCTCCCAGCTGCGATTGTTGCCGACAGTCCTGGCCGGCATCATGCGGATCTCCACCTGTGCTGCCACGTGGTAACCTCTCCGTGTATCTCCACATTTTCTTCTTACAGGGCATCAGCCACGTTAGATTGCAGGTGCACTCTACTCCTGCATGCCCTCATTTTAACTTAAAATTTTCATCTCCAATGACCCTATTTCTAAATAAGGTCACATTCTGAGCTACTGAAAGTCAGGAGTCCAACAACTTTTTTTTGGAGGACAATTCAACCCCTGTAACTCTTTGCTTTTGATTCTTGTTGTGGTTTCCAGTTCTCTGTTGAAATTCAAGGTTGCCTTTTATATTTTCAAATTTAAGAACTTAAAGGTATGTGTCAGTAACTCCTATATCTGAAGCCCCTAGGAGTCTATTTTCTTTCTTTTTTTTTTTTTTTGGTTGTTCTTTACTACAATTTTATTTTTATGGAGATAAAATTTATATCTAATAATACTCATAGATCCTAAGTACATAGATGGGTGCATTTAATCCACTGTATACCTCTAAGTAATTGGCTCCCCGTCAAGATGTAGAACACTGTAGAACACTCCTTTTACCCCGGAAATTGTCCTCTGTTGTCTCTTCCTCTCAATTCCTGCTCCACCTGGCAGGCAATACCGTCCTGACCTTTATCGCCATCACGCGTTCTGCCTTTCTCATAACTTCATGTAAATGAAATCATACAGCGTGCACTGTTAACTCTTCTGTATCTGGCTTCTTGTTTTTGAGATTTGTCCTTGTTTTTGCATATATTTATAGATTTTTTTTTTAGTTTCTCCAAGTTATGCTTTTAATTATTTTTTAAATTTTATTTTAATGGTACACTTTAGATGTACATAGTGATAACATTCATCATAGGGGATTTGTACCTATACATGATATATCTTGTTGCTTCTTTTTTTCCCATTCCCCTCCCCTCCCTTCATCCCCTCCTCCCTCCTTATTTACAAAAGCTTTGTTTCCATTTCTTTTCCTTCTATTTCTTATTTCTCTTTTCCCTCTGTTCCTTTCCCCCTCCCCCTCCCTTGTTCCTCTTCCCATTTGAACACTTTCTTTCCTTTCCCAACATAATACATTTTAGTCTTTATTTACACTTTCAGTTTCTCACACCAGAGAAACAAGGTGGTATTTAAACATGTATGTCCTGATTTATTTCACTTAAGAGTATGATCTCAAGATGCATCCATTTACCTCGAAATATCTCAAGCTCATCATTCTTTTTTTTTTCACTCTTTATTCTTTATTTCATTTCTTTACATTTTGTATCATTCTTTATTCTTTACGGCTTATCATTCTTTATGCTTCCTTTTTTATTGGCTCCACTGGTTTATTTATTTGGTCTCCTCGTCTGCTTATTTGTGTGTGTGTGCGGGTGTGCACATGTGTGTGGCACTGAACTTGTAAAATTCCTTGTAGAAACCGTTTTGCATCCGTGGTGGCGATAGCTTCCTCCACAGATACTCACAGGTGGGGCTCACTTGTGCTTCCGCCTGGTCCCCAGGGAGATTTACACTTGGGGTCGCCCTCAGCAGCTTCAGGGACTGTGACGGTATGGAGGGAGCAGAGGCGCTTTGTTCCTGAGGATCCTGCTACTTCCCATTCATTCTTTTGTGCTCTGAGAGTTTGGTCTCAGAGTTCTGACTCGAGGTGAGGGCATCACAGGCCACCTTCCTTGATGGCCCCTGACTCCCACTTGGTAATTCCTTTCTTTCCTCCCCCCTCCTTACCGTTTAGCTCAGACTGGTCTTGAACTCATTATGTAGTCCAGGCTAGCCTTGAACTCGTGGCAATCCTCTTGCCTCAGCCTCCTAAGTGCTGGAATTACAGGTGTGCACCACCATACCCACCTTCATTCTTTTATTTATTTTTTTATGTACTGGGGAATAAACCTTGTGCTTTTGCACCTAGCTACACCTCCAGAACCGCACCCCCTCCTTTTAAATTTTGAGATGGAGTCTCACTAAGTTACTAAGTTGCCCAGACTAGGTTTAAACTTGCGATCTTCCTGCTTCAGCCTCCCAAAGTGCCAGGATTACAGGCACAGGCCATCACTCCCGGTTCTACTTGGTAATTCTTCCTTGCCTTGTTAGTACTCCTGTGTCTTTACGTAGTTAACTATTGTGGAATAACAAATTGTTAGCAAATTTAAGAAGCTTTTTAAAAATACACATTTATTATTTTGCAGAGTCCAAGAGTTAGAGTCCAGTGGCTTAGCCAGGCGGCTCCGGCTCAGGTCTCCAGAAGTTGCAGCCAGAGAAGTTGCAGCAGTCACCCGAAGGCCGGAATCCAGGCCCAGAGGACCTGCTTCCAAGATGGCGCCCCCACACCTGGGAAGAGCCTGCTCCCAGAAAGCTGCAGGTTCTCCACTTTGCAGATCTCTCCTCTCCTCGAGGATGACTTAAGTGTCCTTACAACAGGGCAGCTGCTTCTGGAGCGAGTAATCCAGGGCTAGCTCGAGGAGGAAACCACAAAGCCTTTAATGACCCAGGTGCTCACCAGCATTTTCGTTTTGTTCTGCTCATCAGAAGCAAGTTCACGCAAGGGGAGGGCATTAGGCTCGGCCTGGGGAAAAGAGCAGCGGTGGATTCACGGACATATTTCAAGCCCATCATGGCTGTTAAGCAGGATGGTTTTTCAAGTTACCTCGTCCAGCTTTTCTAGATGTCTTCAGGAATGGATCAGAAATACCCAGTCTGTCATTACCTAAAGGAAAGACTATCAATTTTTCTTAATTCCAGAAATACAAGTTATTCATTCTGTACTGATTCTTGCGGTGTTGCGGCAAAAAGTGTTACAGCCCAGTGTTTCAGCTCTGTGAATTCCAAGTGTCACTCAGGTTTATTCACGTCGACGGACCCAGGGGAGTTTTGCACGCAGGAAACCTGGGCCCTGAGCACCGAAGTCTTGGGGTTTATCTAGGGAGGTTACAGAAGCAGAAAGGTGAGTCCCTTCTCTGGTGCTCGGGTTACAGAATGAGGGGAGGGGGTTTTGATGACAAAGGCCTGCGACTAAGGTCAGGTTGGGTCACCATTACCTGTTTCATTGTGGGCAGAGCTGGGGGGCGGGGGCTGGAGGTTTCGGGGTGCAGGTGGTGAGGCCTGGCCTGGGAAGAGGAGTTGCAAGAGGGGTGCAAGCCAGCTTGGCTGAGGGACTGCTCTGACTGGGGATTAAGGGACAGCAGTGATGACAGTGACGCAGGGCACTTTCCACGCCCACGACTCAGTTGCACGTGTTTCGCACTTATCACAGCTCCTAATCGTTACAGTTTCCTGGTGATGTTCTTGCTATTATTATTTCCACTTAGCACAGGGTAGGCGCGGCAGAAGTTACAGCAAGTCCCTTCCCACCCAGTCAGTGTTCAGCTGCCGTCTACCCTGCCTGCTAGGCTGCCCCTGTCCACCAGGGGGCAGAGGGAGGCCGGGGTTTCACA
>PVJO010033675.1:0-11822 GCA_004026905.1 Hystrix cristata
CCCCAGCCCAGGGCAGCCCTTGGAAGCCACCTTAGTCTAAATAGCTCAGAGATGATCCCCTCTGTGGCAGCAGTGAGCAGAAGTGAGTGGGGTTTCCCCTGGAAGTGTGGCTCACTTAGTCACTGCCGTGGCGGGTCCCTCTGCTCTCTGCTTCTCCCAGCCACCTCTCCTGCCACGCGCTCTGCGCTGAGAGACCGGGCTGGCAGCCGCCCCAGGCACAGCCCTGGCTCCCTCCAGTTACCCCTTGGGGCTACAAGTCCTTGAGCAGGGAAGTGAGTAGATTCAAGCGTTTGGGGTGAGGGGATGGGCAACACAAGCACCTCCTGTGTCAGTAGAAGTGCCTAGGGAAATGGCACTTCCCAGAGACAGCGGCTGTGCAGCTCCCGGTGTGGGATCCGCGCACATTTGTCTGTGTGCCAGGAGAGGGCTGCCGCTGGGCAGGAAGGAGCTGGCTTCCCTCCCCAGGGCAGGTGCCACTCTGACAGAGCAGGAAGGGAAGGGGCTTTCCCGGGGGTGGGGAAGACAGACTGCAGGTGAATGGAAGGAGGGGTGACTTGAGGTGCTGGGCTTTCCCCACTGGCCCCTCTGGCTGGAAGTGGCACAGAGTGGGCAGCCCCTGGGAAGGTCCTACTTGCCTCAGCTGGTGAAGTGGCCACTTCCTGCGATTGTAGGGCTGGAATTGGGACAGGCAGGGCTCACTTTAACCTGCTTGCCGACTCATTTGCCTTTCTGTCCATCTGTGTCCTCATGTTTTGAACACACATTTCTGAGTGTCTTCTGTGTGCTGGGCCTGTGGACATGAGGGGAGGAAAGAAGGGCTGATTCTGTGTCTTCCCTGGAGGCAAATGGGATCCTGTCAAGCAATAGCACCGAGGCTGAGTCCCCACTATGCTGATTCCAGTCGCGTGATCTTGGATAAGTCACGCAGCTCTGCCAGCCTGCTTCCCAGCCATTAGGTGGGGAGGTTAGATTAGATGGGTGAGCATAAGTCTCTCCCTATAGTGTCCATTCAACAAAAGTGGAGTGTTGGGATCATTACTGATGATGATGATGATGATGATGAGACGATGATGGTGGTGATGTTGATGAGAGGAGGAGAGACGGTTTTTCCCCTGCAACCTAAATCTGGCTCTGGAATCAGGAACTGAGACTTGTGAATGGAGAAGAGAACTCCTGCGAAGTGGCTAGTTTAGCTAGATACCTCCTTGAGACGTGGGTCTGTGTGGTGGGAGATGAAAGTCTGTCTGCCAGCTTCATGGAGGAAATGGGCTGCGGGAGAGGAGTTTGGGTTAGAATGAGGAACCCCCACAGGAGAAGTCACAGATACGCAGGAACCTGGGCCAGGTGAATGACACTCTTGCTGGAGAGCCCATGTGTCTGACTGGCTTTGCTGACCAGTCTAAAGGTGGGGGGATGATAGGGTGACGGCAGGTACCTCGGTCAGTGTGGGCAATACACCCCTCCAGTGGCAGCCTCCACTCCAAGGCCCTTCGTGGGGGCACTTCTTTTCCCCCCAAATGATTGAAGATGTACCACCCTTGTGCCTGGACTGCTGCTTTCTGAAGTTCTCTGTTTTTACTTCCCAGAGTTGTGAGCTTTCTGTTCACCTGTATTTGGCTGGTCTATGGTGTTGGGGAAGGAATTCAACATGCAGGCTGGATCTCTCAAAAAGGAACATGGCGTGTACGCTGAGCATGTTCAAATTTGATGCAAAAGGGAGCCAGCGTGAGGAGGTTGAGAAATCAGGACAGAACGATCCCCGGCTCCCACCCTCACAGGCTCCCACCCTCACAGGCCGTAGGCGATGACGCTGGCAGCTGAGTGCTGGGAGGCATCAGTCGGAGCGGGAGGTGGGGCTTGTTCCCAGGCAGCTCAGACAGGAGGTGAACTCTTCCCAGGCCGAGAGGTGCTCCTGAAGTGAGGAGGTGCCTCACCTGAGTGAGGAGGCAGCCCTTTATTGTAATAGGTGGATCTGCTCTCTTGAGCGTTAGATACTACGGCAGGGCCAAGTCTGCAGATGCTGCTGAGAAATCCTGGTGATGCGGTCTCTGCCTATGAGTGCCCCTCTCTCAGGGTCAGAGCAATGAGAATTTGAGTTTTTCTTCTTATTTTCTTCTAGAGCTGGTTTGGGGCACATAACCCATTGCTTTAAGCTGCCCAGTGTTCTCCCTCATCTGGGTCCAGGGAGAGTGAGGGATGGCCCTGTCCTGTCCTGTCTTCACCCTACCCTGTCATCTTGGCAGTGGCTGAGCTGGTTCCTCTGTCCCACTAGTCAGTCACTATGGCCCTTATTTCTCTGCAGCCAGAGGCCCTGCTTGGGCTGTGGGGTCATCTCCCTGGAGGCTGGGGCATGCTGGTGCAGCAGGGTGGCTCTCTGCTTCCACCAACCTTTTTTTTGATGGTGGTGCTGGGGATCGAACTCAGGGCCTTGTACTTGCTAGGCAAGCACTCTACCACTGAGCTAAGTCCCCAACCCTGCTAATCTTGTACACACTCAAAGCACTTCCCTAGCCCCCGCCTCACTAATCCTCAGCTCACCTCATGCCTCCCTTGCCTGCCCCACCAACTTCTTGCCCCTCTGCTCCTCCCTGCTGCCTGGGCCTGGCCTGATGCCGGGGTGACCTAGGCTGTAGATGGAGGAGCTGGTGGGATGGTGCTTACTCAGGCCACCCTTTCTATTTTCCTGAGTGGCTTCTTTCTCCTCTCTAGTTACCCTTCCCTCCTCAGATCACCTAGTCTACCCTGGAGGGACGGGCTGCTCTGCATGCACAGAAGAGCCTGGTCCCTGGTTCTGTTGTCATCGGAGACAGTGGTGTCCCCTAGGACAGGGACATCCTGTTGCCTGTCTCTGCAGGGGTCTGTGAGGTCATCCCCCAGCCTCTAGCTGGAATGATGGGTAGCACTCCAGATCTTTATTTTTATTTTTTGGTGCTGAGGATTGAACCTAGGGCAGCTCGTGCTAAGCATGCATTCTACTTCTGAGCTACATTCCCAGCCCCCCATAGGTACCATCCCAGTTCTGGCAGGATGGGCCTGTGGGCAGAAGGGCAGAAGTGGTGGCCTGGGTGAATGGTGCTGGGTTTTCTGCTTGGGCCCAGGTGCTACCTGGGTGGAGGTAGGTGGCTGTTGGAGCACATCCTGGTGTTTTTGAGAAGATCTCTTGGGGTGTTGTGGTTTCAGGCACGTCTGGACAGGCAGATTAGGCTTGACCCCTTCCCAAGACCCTCTCTTGGGTGACCTGCAGGGATGCAGAAGGCAGGAGGCTGTTTGTAAGCGATCTGGCTACAGCAGGGGCCCGAGACAGGGGTCCCAGGCCCGTGTTTTATTGTCGCGGGTCATTCTGAGTGTGTTGGCTCAGGGAAGGCAATCAGGTTTTGGCAGGGTGACACTCCCTGCTCCCTGTGGTGGCCACTTTATTTATAATCTTTGTGGACAGTCAGCAAATGAGTCAAACATTTGTAACCCACAGGGGGGCAGCTAACTTTTATGTATGCTTTCCTTTGCGTGTCATCGCACTATTTATAACTGTCCTGGGGGAAGACTTCATAACACATCCGGACTTCCCCTCCCCTTGGGTGGTGTTAGCCGGGTGCTGGGC
Source organism: Hystrix cristata (assembly GCA_004026905.1). Classification (NCBI taxonomy): domain Eukaryota; kingdom Metazoa; phylum Chordata; class Mammalia; order Rodentia; family Hystricidae; genus Hystrix; species Hystrix cristata. Next base: position 3,599 of record PVJO010033675.1, read on the forward strand.
ACTGGCACAATAACTGTGGCATTTGTTCCCTGTGTGGCTAATTAGAAAGCTATTTGGTTGCCTTGTGTTTCCTGCATTTCACTTGCAGGAGTGGAGATTTGTGAGGCCATTATTAGAAGATCTGCTTTTAAAAAATGAGGTAAAGGCTGGGGATTTAGCTCAGTGGTTGGAGCGCTTGCCTAGCAAGCACAAGGCCCTAAGTTTGATCCCTGGCACAAAAAAAAAAGGGGGTAAAGAAAAAAAAAAAAAGAAATTTGAGTTACCTCTGTAGTGAATCTGAGACCGGGATGGAAATGGAAAACCAGAATGGAGAGCTGTGGTTCTGTGGCAGCTCTTTGCGAAACATGTTTGGGGGAGAAAATGAATATGTGTGTGTGTGTGTGTGATTGTGAGGGATGGCCATGTAGTGATGAAATACCACTTTACTCAGCTCAGTGACAGAAAGACCAGCACCTTCATTCATAGATGTTTTTCTCCTTTTTTTAAACCCCAAGGGGGGGAAGGGAGAGAGAGAGAGAGAGAGAGAGAGAGAGAGAGAGAGAGAGAGAGAGAGAGGAAGGAAGGAAAGCCACTGATTCCTCTTTAAATAATGAGGGTGGGGACTTTTGACTGTGCTGTTCTCAGGAGCTATGGGGAGGAAAATTCTAGTGTTTTTTCTCTGGTCCAGAGGAGGCTAATGGGTTTTTAGAGTCTCTTCCTCCCTGTTGCTCCACCCGCAGGAGCTCAGCTGGGATCCGAGAAGCAGGAGAGGTGGTGCAGGGGACCACACAGCGTCATCCTTGTGCCCAGCACTGCGTGGTGAATGTTGCTGTGTGACAGGGGCGGAAGGCGAAGACTGCTTGTTGAGCACGGGGTGACTTCACACCCGAGTCCTAGAAGTAGGTGGTGCTCAAGGCTCCCGTTGCAGATGAAGTCGCAGCCAGGCTGACATTGCTAGTGGTGCGGTGCTGCGATAAGAACCCTGGCCCTGGTCACGCTCCTTGAGTTCATGCCATTTCCCTTGCCTGCTACTGCTGGATAAACTGCCCCCCCTTAAAAGAAATTAAAAAAAAAAATTCAGTACTAGGGATTGAATCTACAGCCTCATCCATGCTAGGGAATTGCTCTACCACTGAGCTATATTTGAGCCTGAATTGCTTATATTCTTAAAACAGACAAATCAAAGTCTGTAGGCCTAGACCAATGAGGTAAACTGTTGGGACAAGAGGAACTTTACTACAGATAGGAGAGAAGGGCTTGATGGGGCTGGTAAGTCCAGCTTGGGCACCAAAAGAAGCCAGGGTTTTGTGGGGTAGTGAGGGCGGGTGACCCGGGTTCAGGGTGAGCTTGTAGACAAGTCCATGCTGGTCTTTGAGATACTGCTCTGCGGGGGGTCTGGACAGCCTGGGACAAGTGGACAGCATGGGTAGGTGTGGGGGTTATAGAGCAAATGAGACCCAACCTGGGGAAGCAGTAGGACCCCAAACCTGGCTGTCCGCCTCTGTGCGCAACTCTCTTGCCTCACTCACCCCTGCCTGGCTCCTCCCTCGGTCTTCTCTCCTTTTCCATCCCTGGGTGTGTGCTCACTTATCAGGGATAATCTGCATGGGCCAGCATTTTACATTCTGCCAGGTGTTTTTGTGCCTGTTGTCCCTTCAGCTCCCCACAGTGGGTCCGGCAGCGCCACAGCAAACCATGTTTCATAGATGAGGAAGCTGAGCTCCACAGTTTTGAGACTTACCGACTTTGGGTGCCCTTCTTGGGGCAGATGGTTCTAGAATGAAGCTCAGGTTTCCAGTAACCTGAAACCAGCTGGTTTCCCTGGTCCAAACCCTACCACAGATCTCTGGTGAGAGTTTGGGTGAGGAGACCTCTGTGGGCTTCTCTCTTGCTGGTTCTGGAGTCTTCTTTCTTCTGAGCCCCCCTGCTTTCCTCCCTGGCTGTGCCTCAGGCCTTTGCCCAGAAGCAGCTGTCGATGAAACACCTCTGCTTTGAAGGGCCTATGGAGGTCCTCCTACTTCTTGCTTCTAGCTTGTGTGATCTTTGTTAAGTCCCTTTCCCTCACTGGGCCTCAGTTTTCTCTAGTTTAAAAATAAGAGCAGATGCCTTTCCTTGCTCCAGGGTTTTGTGATCTGATTCCAGATCATGTTCCATCACAGAGAGAAGAGAGCTGTTGTCTTGTCTTCAAACTCACATTCTGGAGGTGCCCCCTTTAGGCATCAGATCTGCAATCCAGGCTGGATGGGCTCATGGTGCTGGTCCCTAGAGTGGACAAGCCAGGATGGTGGCAGGGGCTGGGATCATGACTGGCACAGCACTGGGGTGAAGGATGCAGAGCAGGTAGGCAACAAAACTCAAAGTTTCTGCTGTGCTGGGTGCAGGGAGAGGTAGGGAGGAAAGAAGCCTGGCCATGCCTGAGGGACTGCGCCTCATCCTCAGAGGTTCTGAACAGGGAATAAACTGCTAGTGCTGGAGGTGTGGGCACAGTGCTGGCTCCGATCTTCAGTGAAGTGCCAGGAGCTTGGAATTCTGCGCCCTGAAGACCTGAAGTTCTTTTCTCAGAGAGATCTGAGCTGGCACAGGTGGCCTGGTGTGGTAGTTAAGGGCCTGGGTCAAATCTCAGTGATGTACAGTGGAGGTTCCCCGGGGAGTTAACTGAACCCCAAGCCTGTTTTGTTGGTTGGTAAGAGGGAATCACGCCCCCCTACCTGTGGCACAGCACCCAGCACAGAGCTGGGCACATGCTGAGCCTCAATATCTGTCAGCTGTCACTTTTACTAGAGTAGTTGTTAGAAGATGGCTCCCAAAACTCAAGACTGGAGGACACAGGGGCATGTCACCTCTGCCGTGTGTAGGTGGCTGTAGAGGAGACGAAGTGCTCACCGGGAGAAAGGGGCTCTGGAAGAGTTGAGCACAATTGGAATGTGCCCCGCTTCTCACCTCAATGACGAACTACCCATTTGTGTTTCTGGACTGGTCTCAGGGGGTGAAAGGAAAGTGGGGTTTTCCGGGAAGGTGTGGCTGGAGTAGTGGCCTGGAGCCTTTTTACCCCATGGGGCAGTTAGTTTACACTTGGCTATCTGTGGCCTGCGCATAACCAACTGGGTGTGGACATTCAGATTGCACAGGTGGGGAGAGAACAAAAATAAACCCGTGGGGCCAGGCCAGAGGCTGGGAGGTCTGGAGGGAGGTCAGGGCGCACGGGATGACCAGGCAGAAAGAGGCCGAGAGCAAAGGGCTCTAGGGAAAGGGCCAACCGTGGCCTGGGACAGGACCAGGGAAGATGGGCACTATGCTTGCCTGAGGCGTGGTTAGGAGAACATGACTTGAGATGGGGTGCTTTCTAGAATTCATAAGGTTCTTTCTGCCCCTTTCACCCTGCTGGGAACACTGGGGTGGTGGCAGTTGGTGCTAACTTTCCCGGCAGGCACCCAGGGGCACCAAGAGCAGCAGCTGTACAGGGGAGGGATGTGACAGGGGACCTGGCTGTGACTGTGTGGAAGCTATATTTTTAATTTTTCTACAAGGCCTGGTTGCAAGGTGAGCAGAGTTATATTCTGAGCAGAGCCTTGGTGACACTAAATGAACAACATGCAAATGATGTGTGAAATAATATGCAAATTGGCATCTGTTATTTTTGAGTCAGCTTGCTGGGCATTTTTCTTAAAGGACAAGAGGGGTGCTCAGTGTCAGATGAACAGGAAAGCAGGATTAAAGGCTGTTACTCACAGAGGCTGCATAGCACCTACCCGTTGGTACTTGCAGGTACCCAGCCTGCAGGCAGCATGCATGAAGACCATTGTTTGGTGTTTAGCTTCAGGCTGTAGATGGAGAAGCCCATGATTGTAGTGGCTTGCCCAGGGAAAGCAGAGGTCTGCTAACCAGCCTGGGCCACTCTCCTTGCTGACCTGTAGGTAGCTCTGAACTGAGGGAGGCCCTGTGGGGAGGCAGGAAGACACTGTCCTGTGTGCTCATTCTGGCCCACCCCTTACTGCTAGGTTACTTAAGGTCTGGGACTCAAATTCTCCGAGCCTCAGTTTCCCCGTTTATAGATGGGGATTTTGGCATCCTCTAGCCTGGTAAGTTATACGTGATAACGGTTGGGTAAATAGCCAGCACAGTGGCTGGCACATCCCAGGCTGCCAACAAATGGTGGTTGCTCCTAGTGCTTTTGCCTGAGTTGGCACCTGTTTGCCTCCTTGCAAGGTTCCACCAGCAGGAATTTTTGCCGAGCCTTTTCTCCTTTTTGGGATTTCTGATTTTAACAAATTGGGCCTTAGCCATTTTCTTTCTTTTCTGGCTTCCAGTGGGTAAGATGTTGGCTCCCCAAATAGCTCTGACATGTGGGAATATGTGGAGCCGCCGCTGAGGCTGATGTTACCTTTTCCCAAGGTGCAGGCTGGGAAAGTGGTGGCTGTGGGCCCAGCCACTGCCTCAGAGGGACTTGGACCTGACGGCATTGGGGGGACGCCCTGAGAGCCAGAAGTGGTGTGTCTACCCTGTGTGACCTCATACTTGCCTTGAATAGACATGCTGCATGGGCCAGCCAGGTGTGGCAGGGGTGGGCATGGGCCTTCTCAATGGGGAAGGCAGAATAGGGACTGTCTGCCATACAGACTCCAAGGCCCAGAGAAGCTATGTGACTTATCCAAGGCCACTCAGCATTGTAAGTAGCAAAGGTGCAGCAGGAATACAAGACTTCTGGGTTTTAGTCCTTCCTTTTTCTTTTCTTTACTTTTTTTTTTTCTGGTGCCGGGGATCGAACTCAGGACCTTGTGCTTGCAAGGAAAGCACTGTAACCACTGAGCTAAATCCCCAGGCCCCTTCCTTTTTCTTTTCAATCCCTAAACAGCATAGGCTCCAGGAGTACCAAGGGTCTGTGTCCCGAAGGACTCAAAGCAGGTCTGGGGAGCTTGCTGTTCTCTTTGGGCTTCCTAGAGAGCTCGGCTTTCACCACGGCACTGGGACAGTGCCTGGCTCTTTAACTGGGTGGCCTGGGTAGGCAGCTTGTCTGAAATGAGGTCTTTTAATTCCTTTCACTGGGTGGGGTGGGTAGAGGATTGAAAGTGGGGCAGGGCTGAGGTTTTAGCTCAGTGGTACGGCGCTTGTCTAGCATGTTCAAATCCCTGGGTTCAATCCTTAGAGCTGCAAAAAATTAAAGAAGGAATTTCTTTTTTTGAAAAAGAAAGTGGCACATACCTGGCCCCCGCAGGAGATGCTTGTTCTTGTCTGTGCTGGTCTCAGTGGCCTTTGCCTTGGCTGTTTCTCCTGGGAGCTCAGTGGCCCTGGGGTCACACGCGGTCCTGCACAGCTGGGCTGTGATTCCCAGCCCCGCTGCTCTGTGCCGGACCTGGTGTTTGGTTCTGCCAAGATGCTTTCCCTCGCTCCCGGGGAGGTGACAGGGCTGAGCCTGGTGGGAGGGCATTTTGGCACGAGGCACTAGGCTGGGTCCATGCTGTCTGCCAGGGATCTCGAGATCCCTCAAGAGTGAAATGAAATTGATGGAGCTGGGAGGTAGTCTCTGACGGAAGTTGAATCATGAGGGTTTCCTTGCAGGTGGTGGCTGGGATCATATATAACGCTGTGTCCCTGGCAGCCTGGGAGAATACACTGCTGTCCTAAAACACAAACTTCTCTTCTGTCAAAATGCCTCTAAAATGACAGGGGGTCTCACTCGGGAGTGAGCAGAAGGGTAGCTGGGTGGTAGGGGGAGAAGGCAGTGAGTATTTGATAATGACCTGCTATATGCTTTCCATACCTTGTCTCACGATTAAATCCTCACAACAATCACTCAAGGTGGATATGATCTCCCCCATTTCACAGATGAAAGGCCTGAACTCAGAGTGGCTAAGTGCCCGGGAGCAATGCAGTTGGGATTTGAAGCCAGGGCCATGTGTCTGAAACCTGAGCCTAGGGTGGTGGTCACCTTTGCAGATCACCTCCTAGATGGGTGCATCCAAGCCAAGAGGCTGCTTTACTCCTCTGATCTCTACCCTGCCCACACCCCACCTGTAGGGGTGCCCACTCTGCCCTGCCAGCAGCCTTCCCGGAGCCTCGGTGCATGAGCCGGGCTTGTGGGCAGGTGCAGTGAGGGGGCGTGGGGCTGAGTCAGTCTGATGCAGAGGTGCATTGGCCTGCAGGAGCAGAGGTGGCTCAGCTGGGCTTGGGCTGGGGAAGTCCTGGGCCTACAGGGTGTGGCCGAGTCCCTTTGTGAGAGCTCCAGCACCAGGCTGTGCTTAGCCCCCCAGGACACCGAGAATCACTGTGCTGAGGGACTTCCTGAAGCCACATGGCTGTTGAGCGTGTTGACGAAGTTGGCCTCTGTGGGTCTCAGTCTCCAGGTCTGTAAATGGGGGTGGCAGTGCTCTTTTCCTCAGGACAATGTGTGCTGAGTGACAGAGACAAGAGGAAGTCAGGGCACCTGGTAAATGCCGGATGTAAGTATCATTCATTTTCCCATTGCGTAACTCTGGAAACTGCAAAAGTAGGCTTTCCTCACAAATCCAGAGGACTGAAGCAAGCATCCTACCCCCACCTGGCAGCCCTGTCCCCTCCAGGCAGGAGCTTCTGGACCCTTATGTCCTGCTCCCTTGGTCCCCACCTCAGTTTCATGCAAATGCTTCTTCTTTTTTTTTTTTTTTTTTTTTTTGGTGGTGGGATCAAACTCCGGGCCTTGTGCTTGCAAGGCAAGCACTCTAACCACTGAGCTAAATCCCCAGCCCCCTCATGCATATGCTTCTGTCCTCTGTCTTTGAGAGCCACCTTGGTGTCTACCCTGGATGCCACCCCTTACCCCTCACCCCTCACCCGTGCTTCCCAAGTGGTGTCTGCTCCAAGAGCTCTGGGGCCTTCACTGAATGCACACGGAGGCTTGAGGCTGTGGAGAGGCAGGAGTGACTGAGCAGTGACAGGCAGATGTGAGTTTCAAAGGGGACAGAACCACACCTGCGTGGCTCTGATTTGGCCTGCAGGCCTGAGCCTGGGGTTCCCTTCCTTCCATTGGCTTCTCTGTCCTTCACCCCCACAAAGGCCCGCCTCGCCTTCACATGGGCCGGCCTCCCTCCCGCCGTCTCCGGACAGCTCTGCTTCACATCCATGGGCAGAGTAGCCGGGCTGTACACACCTTCGGTGCTGAGCATGGTGAGGTTTCCGTCCTGGATGTGTGGCTTTGGGAGGCTGCTTCGACACCTTGGTTCTTGGTGTCCTTGGGTGTGGTGCTGCTATGAGGGCAGCATGAGGCGCTGCTGTCACAAAGCATGTGGCACGTGAGCACTTAGTAATAATAAGCTAGTTTGTGGGTGGAGAAAGTGGCTCGGCAGAGGCCTGGGCCAGCTTGGTTTCTGGGCTTCTCTTTTATCATCTGGAGGATGGGGGTGGGGGAACTGGAGGGAGACGAGGATGGGGATGGTCGTGCGGCTCCGGGGAGTGCCCATTGTGGGTGCCTGCCGGAACGGTGGCCGGGGAGGGTTTATCTTCTTGCTCCCCAAGTGAAAACCTGTGAAAGCATTGTGGCTAAGTGGATTTTCTCACTAGCAGCAGACAGCTGAGAGACGGGCCCTGCTGGCCAGCCGCCCTCCCTGCCGCCTCCGCCCCGCAGGCCAGCCCTTGGCAGGAGGCCCGTTTGTCTCCTGAACCCTCCTAGCAGCAGGGATTTAATTACTATAATGTAAGGAGCTGTGGCTTGAGGCCTTCTGGCAGAGGGGAAGCAGATTTGTCTTCTCACTGGGAGAATAAAAATCGATGAAAAGGAAAGGAAATGTACCTTCCCTTGAGGTGCCCAAGGCTGCTGGGCTAACGGGGAGTTTTCCTGGGGGTGGGAGAGAGGAGCGGGGCTGTTCAATTCCAGGACCCTGGTGCTTGCTTTTGCCTTCCGTTGAGTGACTCAGCAAAGTTGCCTCTGTTTCCCCAGTAGTCCTGGCACCAGATCAGCTTGATTCAGTAGGTATGAGCCAAGGACCTACTATGTGCTGGGCATTGCCCCCAAGACCATGTATCCAGCTGAGGAGAGAGCCCAGGCAGAAAAACAATTTCACTCATCTATATGCAGTTATTGACCACCTATTATGTGCCAGCATATCGCTAAAGCACCAGGGTAGAGAGAAAAAAAAAATAGACAAAAACCCTGGGGCCCTCGGGGAGCTCATATTTTAGTAGGTGAACCTGGAAATACATGGTATCAGTTAATTATATATTATGTTCAAAATGCTGTGAAGACAAAGAAAGCCGGATCAGAGGGTGGGGGCTT